>JAQQSY010004325.1:0-12369 GCA_028646535.1 Procyon lotor
GAGCTAGCTCGAATAAAGGCTCTTTGCTTTTGCATCGGACTCTGGCTCCCCAGAGGTCTTTGGGGATCTCAAAATCTGGGTATAACACAGTCCAGCTCTTGAGGTTCCCAACCCTTTCCGAACGAACAAAGCGGTCTACACAGGGCACAATCTCCCCAGTACCTGCTCCTATTTCTCCCAGGCTCTTCTAGTTTTTTTTGTTTTTTTTTTTAAGATTTTATTTATTTGACAGAGAGAAACACAGCTAGAGAGGGAACACAAGCAGAGGGAATGATAGCGGGAAAAGCAGGCTTCCCACAGAGCAGAGAGCCCGATGTGGGGCTCGATCCCAGGCCCCTGGGATCTGACCTGGGCCGAAAGCAGACGCTTAACGACTGAGCCACCCAGGCACCCCGGCTTTTCTAGTTTTTGAAAGACATACTTCTTTCTCTGTTTCACAGCTGGTCTTCTTCCTGTTCTTTCTAGAATTCCCCCATTCAGACTGTTACGAAGAAAGAGAAAGAAATAAGAAAATAATATACAATAAACATTAGAATGTAGAATAAATAAAATAGAACAGCACCAGAAGATGACCAAAATATTGTGCAAGTAACAGCTTTAAAGGAGTAAATTGTGACCCATTAACTTGAAGTTTATGGCTCTGCTATTCTCAGAGAGCATAATAAAAAAATGTAATCATTTGCAAGAGAAATGATAGCAGTAAATCCCGGGAAATGCGGGTTACAAACAAACCCAACAATACTGCTGTGTTCATTAATGTAATGTCCAACCGAGTCATAATTCTGCAAGGAGAGACTAGAAATAATTTTGACATCATAATCTGAGCTTGGTCTCCTAGGCTTTCAAAAATAGAGCATGGAAGGAGAAGCCCGAGAACTGAGGGCAGGCAGGTCCCTGACACAGGGATATTTATTACCCTCTTCCTTCTCAGTGACCATCCTTTCAACTCCAGGCACCTTTCCATCCCTTCCCTTCCGCTCAGATTTGTTCCCTCCAACTACTTCCACTGCCTCCGGGTTCTCACAGTACCACCTAGCGTGTTTACATTAGAGAGAGGCCTGGGCACAAAGCTGCCATTAATGCTTATCCAGACCCTGCCTGCCACCACAGCAGACCAACCACGGGCGAAGATGAACCTCAGTTATTGACCAACCAGTTAGCTGTTAGAAAGCTCTTCAACCTCTAAAAGCCTCTGTTAAGGGGCACCTGGGTGGCTCAGTGGGTTAAAGCCTCTGCCTTCGGCTCAGATCATGATCTCAGGGTCCTGGGATCGAGCCCCGCATTGGGCTCCCTGCTCGGCAGGAAGCCTGCTTCTCCAGCTACCATTCCCTCTGCTTGTGTTCCCTCTCTCGCTGTTGTGTTTCTGTCAAATAAATAAAATCTTTAAAAAAAAAAAAAAGAAAGGGGCGCCTGGGTGGCTCAGTGGGTTAAGCCTCTGCCTTCAGCTCAGGTTATGATCTCAGGGTCCTGGGATCGAGCTCCGCATTGGGATTTCTGCTCAGCGGGGAGCCTGCTTCCCCCTCTCTCCCTCTCCCTGCCTCTCTGCCTACTTGTGATCTCTCTCTTTGTCTAATAAATAAATAACATCTGTTAAAAAAAATTTTTTTTAAAGATTTATATTTAATTACTTTAGGATTTCACATTCATTCATTCAATCCTCACAACAACCCTACAAAGTAGGTATTACTAGTCCTATTTCCAGATGAGGGTACAGAGGCACTGAGAAAATAAATGGCCTGCACCAAATGACACAGCTCCAAAATGGCAGAGCTGAGGTATAAACAGGTATCTGGCACCTGTGTATCAACTTCTTACCTGTCTACTGCCTCATATACTTATTCAGTGAATATCAGCTATGATTGTTACTGACTGGCGATTCAGGGTAGTGGTCCGATTATAAATGAAAGGATAAGCTGAAGGTGGGCCTGATATTTACATAGAGAGACAATTAGGAGAAGCTACTGATCATCACAGGAGTAGTTCATTCATTGGTATGCTCACTTAATAAATATTAGGGCTAGGCACTGTTCTAAGAGATGAATTATGTAGCTGTAGGTGAGAAAATGTTATGGTTTTAGCTCTTGTACCTTTTCACATGCTTCTCCTTTTGCTTGGAATGTACACACGTACGTACACACACACACACAGTTTGGTCAATCCTCACTTTTCCCCGTCTGGTAAAAGGCAGCTACAGCTCAGTCAGCTCTAGATTCTTACCTTCTGCAACGTCCCAGATTCTGCAAGTAAACTCAGAGAGGAGCAAAAAAAATAAAAGAACGTAAAAAAGGAGAAAGAGAAAGAAACAAAAGAAAAAAAATACATTTGGGGGAAAAATACATTTGGGAACATGCCAATGGAAAGAAACCAAAAACAAAAATTAGAGATGAAAATGGAGTCCTAAAGAGTGGAAAAGATGAAACCAAGAGGCAGTTTAATAATACTTTCTAGTACATGAAGGATTTTTACATGGAGAATAACAGTAAGCTCTTCTCCTTGGGGAGTTGTAAGGGTGGAAATCATTCCCAGTGAAAGTGGTAGAAGCAGAGTCAGGTAGCTTATTGGGCACTTACTGTAGGCAAGGCATGATCACTGCTATCAAGGGGCTTATACTCTAATGGGAAAGACAGCTGTGCATAAAAGGATGACTAATATTCAATTTAATGGAAGAGATTAGAGGAGCAATGAATTCAGAGTAGGGAGAGAGCTCTATGAATTCATGAGCTGAGATGGGAAAAAAACACTTCGCTGAAGAGATGAACTGGTGAAATCCTATCAACAAAAGATAGACTTGGGTAAAGAGAAGAGCAGCAGAGAATGGTATTAAAACCTGATTGGAATGCCTGGAAAATGCATTTTTACCAGCTCCTCGCTAAAATCAATTTCTTTACTTCCTCCCTAGGACCTGTGCCAGGTTCAGCAAATCTCCCTTCTCCAATTTTTTTCTCCTCTCTTTCCACTGGATAATTCCATCAACACTCTGTTCTTCAATCATCTAAAACACAAAACTGAAAGCTCTATCTCTCCATGCCTTTCCTTTTTTTCTTTTTTTTATGGGAAAATTGCTGGACATCATTGTCTAAACCCACGTCTCCTATTCCCCCCCTCGTGTTCTCCCTAGATCCGACTACATTCAGATCATACTACCCCATACCAAATTGTTCCCACCAGGCCTGCAGTGACCTTCACATGGTAAATCCAGTGGTCAATTCTCAGTCCTCAGTTTATCCATCTGACCCATTTGACGCCTCTCTCCACGGAATGCCTTTCCGACCTGGCTTTCCGGACACCAAGCTCCACTCCCTGGTGATATCACTGTCTCTTTAAATATCATACATGCGAACGACTCCCACATTCGAATCTCAGACTTGTTGCCACACTTATGTACCCAACTGTCTCTCTGATACCTCTCCCTAGATGTACAAAACCATCTCAAACTTCACAGATCTAAAATCTTACTCCTCACAGTCCTCACCCACTTCCCCTAATTCCACTCCTTTTACAATGTTCTCATAGTTATCCCTGGTAAATGGCAGCTCTACCTCAGCTGCTCGGGCCAGAAATCTTGAGAGTAATCCCTGAACTTGTCTCCTGCTCACCCTACATCCAGTTCAGTAAATCCTAATAGCCCACTCTTAAAATATCTTCAAAATATCTTTTTTTAACATCTCTTGTACTGCTGTGTTTAAAACACTACCATCTCTCAATCGGATTTTTACAATCCTGCTAATTGGCCTGTTTCCACTCTTCTAGGCTACTCTCCACAAGAGGTAGAACATCCACACAAAATGCCAGTCAGATCAGGGTACATCTCACTCACAGGACAGGCCCACGGTCCTTTCTCTGGCCCACAACACCCACCCAATCTCCTCTGCCTATTTTACTTCTCTAACCTCGTCTAACACACTTGAACTGTTCTCCCAAACCAACTCCAAGGACCTCTTCCCATTCCTAGAATACTCCAGGCCCTGACGACAGACCACCATGCTTATTTGTTCCTCTGCTTAGAACGTGCTCTTCTCAGATATCTATGTGGGGAGATTCCTCACTTTCTTTTTTTTTTTTTTTAATTTATTTATTTGACAGAGATGTAGGGAAATATTGAGAGTACAAGTAGACAGAGCGGCAGGCAGAGGGAGAGGGAGAAGCGGGATCCCCACTGAGCAGGGAGCGAACTGAGCAGGGAGCATCGATCCCAGGACCCTGGGAGCAGGACCTGAGCCCAAGGCAGCCACTTAACCAACGGAGCCAACCAGGCGCCCGATTCCTCACTCTCTTCGGAGCTCTGCTCCTAGGTCTCTTTGAGAGGACCACCTCAGCCACCCAATCCAAAATTCTGAACTCTTCCCAAAACTCCAATCCTCCATCCCTCTTGATTTCCCCCCTTTACACATATGAGTTATCTTACAATAAAGTGTATTTATCTTATTATCTGCCCCATTAGAATCTAAGCTCTACCATGGCAAGGCTTTACTGCTTTGTCCCCAGGGGCCCCGAACAGTAACTCACAAATATTTTTTGAATGAATAAATGCTATCAGATATTCATTATAGGCTTCACAATATTGAATAAAATCTGTATCGAAAAAGAAATGGTTTTGTGTAGAAGACAAGACATTTGTTTTGTTTGTTTGTTTTGTTTTTCAGATTTTATTTATTTATTACAGGAAGACAGCAGGGGCAGAAGGAGAGGGAGAGGGAGAAGCAGACTCCCTGCTGAGCAGAGAGCCCAGATGCAGGGCTCTATCCCAGGAGCCTGAGATCACTGAGCCACCCAGGAGCCCCAAGTATAAGCCACTTGAAACTGAGGAATTTGAGTACTGGGTGGTGGGGGAGGAAACATACTTTGCATTTTATATTAAAATCTGCTTTTTTTCTACTTAATATATCAGGTATTTTTAAAGGTAGTTATTTCATTTTTTAAAGATTTTATTTATTTATTTGACAGAGAGAGACAGCTAGAGAGGGAACCAAAGCAGGGGGAATGGGAGAGGAAGAAGGAGGCTTCCCGCCAAGGAGGGAGCCCAAAGCAGGACTCACGACCTGAGCCTAAGGCAAGCGCCTGGGATCACGACCTGAGCCAAAGGCAGACTCCTAATAACTGAGCCACCCAGGCTCCCCTCTACTTAATATATTGTAAATATTTTCTTATTTTTTCTACAAGACGGTCTGTTGGAACGCATCTTGATTAAGAATCATGGTAATTACACATGCTTTCCAGCAAATTCCATTTTGAAAATACAATTACATATTTTTTGGCTTTTAAACATCTCCACTATTATTTACGATAACATCCTTCAAAAAAAATAGCTCTTGTTATTTTCCAAAATTGAATGATAAACATTCTCTATCCTAACATGGAATAATTTATTTTTTTTCTGTGCCACATCTTCAACTATAAAGACAAACTGTAATGCATCTAGCAGACCATTAAAGGAATAACCTAGGGGCACCTGGGTGGCTCAGTGGGTTAAAGCCTCTGCCTTCAGCTCAAGTCATGATCCCAGGGTCCTGGGATCGAGCCCCGCATGGGGCTCTCTGCTCAGCAGGGAGCCTGTTTCCCCCCTCTCTCTGTCTGCCTCTCTGCCTACTTGTGATCTGTCAAATAAATAAATAAAATCATTTTTAAAAATTAATTAATTAATTAATTAAATAAAGGAATAACCTAGAGATAACTTTTCATTAATACACTCTCATTATTACCTAACAAAAGTGATGGAATTTTGTGTCATGCATTAAAAAACTCAATGAAAATAAAAGTATTTGTATTTCGATGGCTTTTTGCGATGTAGTACATATGCATATTGCACTAAATGGATGTGAAATTTGAAGAATTTTTAAAATCTCTTCAAGGAAGTAATCTAGAGAATAGCCCACATACTCCCAAGAACAATGATACTACATTAAATCTAAGGTGCCATTAATAGTACAGCTCACCATTTTATTATCCACCAAGAAGAAAGGAGGAAAGAAAAAATATCACCCATTAAACTATGGCAAAATGCTTTTCTATCACTCGGATTTTTATTTTATGACTATTGAAAGAGCTTTTTCAGATTTATTTAGACATAAATTTCTATCATATATCATTCTTGTGCTTATATAAAAAGGAAGATATAAGTGAAATAAATCAGTCAAGGTATTCCCAATACTTCATATTCAGAGGCTGGCTCATCTGAGTCACTTCTTAACCTCATTGATATCCATGTTTGCCACCAATTTTGTGAGTGATGACATCAGAGCAAAAGAACAGTCCACCATGAGGTCTGGGGCTTTTCTGATCATACTATCATGGGCCAGTGTATGGTTTTCAAACCACAAGTAGACTCAGTCTTTCTCAAATGCTCCGGAAATGGTCTGCTGCCTGAAACTTTGCAGTCGTGCCAGCAAAAGTAGCAACCTAGGACACACATGCCAGCAATGGTAACTAGGTCGTGTCTGCTTCTCTGTTTGACAGTTATTGTTAAGATGCCTTACGCTGCAAGACACACCCCAATTCCAGACACGTCAATGTGCAAAAATGTGACTTCAGATGTATTCAGATGTCCGGCAACAAACTGCATTTTGGCTTCTGCTGGGAGTCAGTAGGGCAATCGCCCTGGGTGGTTTTGCATGGATGCATCACAACGCTCCCGGCTACATGCTAGGATGCACGGAATCTATGTGTTACTTCTCAATAGCAGGGAGAGATTCCATTTTAGGCAAGACCCGGAAACCAATGCGGAGGCTGCTATCAGAGGTTAAAAGAAGCAAGCTGAGGTCAATAGAAACAAGAGCCCTGTTGAGGCCAGACCACGTGCAGACAAAATGTCACAGGTTTAGTTAAGAGGGATGTCATGAGTCAATCTGGTTCAGCCTGACCACTTGCAAATGCAAGATTCTGTGAACCTTCTAGATATTTTCTACTGGACTAAGCTATAAGTAAGTGGCTAAGATAGAGAAACTTAGGAATTCACAGTTTAATATGCTGGTTAAAAAAATTCACATTAGATGATATTATTTAACATTTATTGAGTTCCTTAGGTCTTATAACAGGTGTTTAAATACTGTCTTAAAGGTAATCCTATCATCCTCGGGGAAAAAAATGTTGGCTTTTTCAACTCTAGCATGAAAAAGAAGGGGCTGCCTGTATTATGAGTCAATTCACACTCTTAGAAAACCCATTAAAATAGCTGGATATTATGCTCAAATCTCTTAGAGTCCTCTGGTACAAAATGAGGATTAGAAAACTGGCTATAGAGAACGTTTTCAACCTGTGCATGGTTAAATTTAACCTAAAGTATGAGACTGCAGAAGTCTTCCCCCGAGGAAAAAAGAGCACTGTAATTTTTTTCTGGTCGCATAATAGGTATACTAAAATAATAAAGCAAAAAGACATAGTTAAATCAATTTATCTGAAAAAGAAGTGCCTCTTTGTATTCCAGAGGGTGGGAAGGAGCTAATGGTGATGAAACAAGTGTCCTCATTTAACTAGGCTTTTGACATGGGTCATCTTATTTAATCCACCCTGGTGTATTTCGGAGGAGGTGATTCTGGAAACGAAGACTTGGGAGACCCCAATAACATGCCTGAGATGGGGAAGTGAGTGGAAGGAGGGATGAAGCTGGAACCCTGCCTTCTTAACCTTCTCAGTTTATGCTCTTTACACCCACACACCTGCTAAGAGAGTCTGCCAGAAGTGACGCTTTCTGCCTCCATATAATCCTGCATTTCTCAAAGAGGACTAGCTAAGAGAAAAGCCAGCCAATCCACATTAAGACATAGGTAGGGGCGCCCGGGTGGCTCAGTTGTTAAGCATCTGCCTTCGGCCCAGGTCATGATCCCAGGGTCCTGGGATTGAGCCCTGCATCAGGCTCTCTGCTCGGCAGGGGGCCTGCTTCTCCCGCTACCATTCCCTCTGCTTGTGTTCCCTCTCTCGTTATGTTTCTCTCTGTCAAATAAAAAAATAAAAAAATAAATCCTTAAAAAAAAAATCTTAAAAAAAAAAAAAAAACATAGGTAGAGATTCAATTTCTATCTGCCTGGTAGTCAGCTTAACAGTCTATTTACTGAAGGGAGTTTCCAGGATGCTCTCTGGCTATAGGTTACTTGGCTGACACTACTAATGAGATCCTTTCCCGGGACCTAATCAAGACCACTAGGGGCCCTCTACCTCCCCCTTTTGCTCTACTAACTACTCCCTTCTTTTCCTGCCCCAACCCCTGCCATCTCTCATATTGGATAATTGGGAATGGAAAAATTTAGTATAGGACACAGTCCTCCTGCCCCGTAGTCGTATAGCCTAGAGTCCTGGGGCTTTACAATTGGGTTTTAATTCTAGAACTTTTTTTTAAGACTTTATTTATTTATTTGACAGAGAGAGACACACCAAGAGAGGGAACACACTAAGGGGGAATGGGAGAGGGAGAAGCAGGCTTCCCGTTGAGCAAGGAGCCTGATGCAGGGCTCAATCCCAGGATTCTGGGATCATGACCTGAGCTAAAGGCAGATACTTAAAGACTGAGCCACCTAGGCGCCCCTTAATTCTGGAATGATTAAGCAGCTTCCTTCAGCTTCACCCATAATTTGCGAAATCTTGCAAACCCGACCAGAATCCAGGGTATTTTATCTACAACATGCTCTACTAGATCCTGTGGCAGCCCGCATCTCAATAGAATGAATCTCTAATTCTTTTCCACATGTGATGTTTGCCTTCTTTCTTTAAAGATCTTCTCTTTCTACATACCGAGCAGGAACAGAAAATCTCTTTGGCTTTTTTATCCCTCTCTGCTACTCTATTTATAGTTCCAAATGTTGCCAGGTGTCAGCAACAAAATTAAAGAGGGACTATTAGAGTCTCTGCAAGCTGTTGGTGTTACTTAGCGTACATCTAATATTTTACATTAGCAAGTTCGGTGAAGTTGCATTCATTCAATATCCCAGACATTTTAAAGACGCTGAATGATTTACTTGTTTGCAATCCACAAACAAAGCATCTTTCTGTGCATGCACATGTAAGCTGCTAACCTAAAGAACTGAGACTGGGGGAGCCATGATTCAAGCTGAAATGCTTCCCGGAGAGCACCTATGCAGGCTGGAGTGTACTCAACCTCACCTTGTGATAACGCGGGTAAGTACCTATGCTTTCATACCAAAGAAACGGAGCAAGTGCTTCAGATGGTAATTCCTGTACCTTTCAAACCAGGCGTACGTGTTCTCGTCAACAGGTTCAACTCATTTATCTAGAAAATGGGATTGGTTTTAATTAAGAGATAACTGCTAAAAAAAATTAAAAAGATTGCTCTCTATTGCTCTCGCTTAATTAGCTTTATCTTGGAGGAAAGCTGGAAACTCATAGCTTACTTAATTTCGTTAAGTGTGACAGGAAGTATCTGTGAGTGGCTAGGTGTGTGCGGGGGCTGGCGTCACAGAACACAAAGCAATTTTACTCTATTTCTTGGAATTATTCATATGAACAAGCTTCTATTTTGACTAGTGGATTAGACATATGAAACATAAGCAGGTGCTGCAACTCCTCCCAATCCTGTGGGTCCGGAGAAAGAAATGACAAGAAAGTAGCAGTAAAAGAAGAAATCACCAAACCACAAAAAGTAACTGAGTTTCCCAAAGCATAAATGGTCATGAGAGTTAATCATAGTGGAGACAAGTAGTATTGGGAACTTGAACTCACCAGAGCTCATTTGAAAGTTAGCCTGGCATTTTCAAAACCAAAAGATCGGGGTGGAGGGAGAGATAAGGAAACTAGATTACTCTTCTACTGTTTGCTTTAAGCAATTCTATGTGCGTTACAATTAATTTTCACCAACACGTTTAAGCATATATTTGTATATCAATTCAAAAGATGGCAGGGGCGCCTGGGTGGCTCAGTGGGTTAAGTCTCTACCTTCAGCTCAGGTCATGGTCGGTCTCAGGATCCTGGGATTGAGCCCCACATCCAGCTCTCTGCTCAGCAGGGAGCCTGCTTCCCCCTCTCTCTCTGCCTGCCTCTCTGCCGACCTGTGATCTCTCTCTCTCTCTGTCAAATAAATAAATAAAATCTTTTTTTAAAAAATGGCAAAAATGGGTGTACAGAGACTCTGAATTTCGTCACACAGAAACCAAGGCTGAGCAACCCCAAAAATAGGCTAATCATTATATATAGGTAGAGTGGACAGTCAACCCGAAGTCTCTGGGGCTTCAAAGCCCTTCTCTCTCCACTCTGCATGCTGAGTTTTGCTTTTTTTAAAAGCACCATTCTGGGAAGGGGAAAAAATGAAGCCTGTATGTCTCTGATTATGTCTAGTTATACTTTAATGCATTATAGTTCTAAAAATTACATAAGTTGGGACATCTGGGTGGCTCAGTTGGTTGAGCATCCTACTCTTGGTTTTGGCTCAAGTTGTGATCTCAGGGTCATGAGATGGAGCCCTGTGTCAGACTAGGCGCTCAGCGGGCAGGATGCTTGGGATTTATTCTCTCTCTCTCTCTCTCTCCTTCCCTCCCTCCCTACCCTGCCCCTCCCACAGCTTGTGTGCATACATGCACTCTCCCTAAAATAAACAAATCTTAAAAAAAATAAATACTTAAAAAAATAAAAATAGGGGTACCTGGGTGGCTCAGTTGTTGGTCAGCTGCCTTTGGCTCAGGTCATGATCCTGGAGTCCCAAGATCGAGTCCCGCATCGGGATCAAGTCCCACATAGGGCTCCCAGCTCCATAGGGAGTCTGCTTCTCCCTCTGACCTTCTCACCTCTCATACTCTCTATCACTCTCTCTCTCTCTCTCATATAAACAAATAAAATCTTTAAAAAAAAAAAAAAAGAATCGTTCAGGATTATGACTAAAGAGACTCAAGGGACCATTGTGTGGCCCTGCACAAAAATCAAGTTTACCGAATTATCAATTTTCTTTATAGCTTTCCCAGAAAGGAATGTCACCAGTTACTTCTAAATTTGCCTTGGGTTCTCACCACTGAGCATTCTTAATTATAAAATCAAATATAACAACTCTGATATATTCCAGCTTCCCCTTGTCCCCTGCTCCACAGTATACGACCACAGCACCAGCCCACTTTTGAGTAGTTCAGGGGACTCAGTTCCCAAATCTCAATGAGTAGAGTATTAGCATAAATCTTAATCTCTCTAGAATCTAATAACATTTTCATTGCTCGAACCTTAGCTAGCCTTGGGCATTTACTCTCTGCTCCTCTTTGGTGGCGGTGGTGGGTCTGGAGTGCTACTGACAAAGGATGCTTCAAATTTAAAACTTTATAATATTTCTGAAGACCTTTTTTCTTAAACAAAAAAAAAGGTCTTTTAAACAAAACACTTTGTTTTCATAGTCCCAGCCTTCTTCTACTTGAATTTTCTCATCTCCTGTACAACTAAAATCGGTATGTAAATTTTTTTATTAAAATGTAGAAGTTCCGTGCTGTTTGAGGCTTTAAGAGCTCAGAGAATAGTAGGTGTATTTGCAGCTCTCTCATATTGATTTCTCTGTCATCTTCAGGAATGATTGATTTGCTTCAAATAAGATTTTTGTACTACCTGCATCAGAGAGAATTTTAAAACCTCAGTAGAGAACTTAAAAAAATAGAAAATATATAGGAAGTACCATAGCAAATAAATATTTATCTTTATTTTACTTTGCAAGTTATTCCAAAGAGACTTCTAAATAGCATGAATGAAATGCATGGTTGTGGAAATACACCAAGATCAACCAAATGAGAAAAGCAAAAGCTATTCTTTCAGAACTTGCTATAGCAAGGCTATGTTGGTTCGTGAACTCCAGAGCTTCCTGGGGAGAAATCGGAAACTGGCCCCACACACGGAGGGCAAGGACAGAAAGATGGAAGAGGCAGCCCCTCCAGATGGGCAGGTGGTGGTGAGAAAGGGACAGGCAGGGCTAGGTAGGGAGACAGATGGGGGCTTGGTGATCAGGCTCACAGACATCCTGAGAATGTGGAGGTGTAAGGAAATCAGAGATAAGGGAACACCCCAGACCACCCTACCATCGGTGTCTGAAGCAGGGTTTGGGGGGGAGGGGTGGTCTTATTTATGACAGTCTCCTGTGATCAGCAGAGAATAACCAGACCCTAAACTCAACAGAAGTAAACCATTAAAGATGTTATCACTAGTCATTAGTCAATGGTGCTGCCAGTAGAGAAGTCAAAAAGATTTAAGTTAGCTTTCTATAAAAAACCAACCCTAGGGCGCCCGGGTGGCTCAGTCATTAAGCATCTGCCTTCAGCTCAGGTCATGATCCCAGAGTACTGGGATAGAGCCCCGCATCAGGCTCCTTGCTTGGCAGGAAGCCTGCTTCTCCCACTACCATTCCCTCTGCTTGTGTTCCCTCTCTCGCTGTGTTTCTCAAATAAATATAATCTTTAAAAAAAA
>JAQQSY010004326.1:0-12369 GCA_028646535.1 Procyon lotor
TTTTTTTTTTTACATAATTCTTTTTCTGGGAGGCTTTTGGAGTGTAGACCTTTCTTGGTTTTAAGAAAGACATGTTTTGGGGCTTTCCCCTGTCTGTCCTTCTGTAACCCCTTGTATGGGATTGTTATCCAGCACTCCACATTACGGTCACTATTCCTCTCTACTGATAGAATGTGTTACTCTGAAGGAGCAAGATCATGCTCTTTTCACTTTCCATTTCCAGAGTTTAGTGCAGAGCGTGGTACACAGTAAGATTATAATAAATGTTAAATGAAAGTTACTTAGCTTCTGTAATTATGTTCTGTTTTCACATAGAGTGAGCCACAGTGGCATAGCTTGCAATATGTCTCCAAGTCTTATTGGCATAGTTGTTTTGCTGTCATCTGTGGCAGTGTTTCAGAGATTCAGATGTGTTTTCACACTTCATTTCACCCTGTGAACAATCCATCCTTTATTAGCTCACCATAAAGAAATAACTTTGGAATGCAGCTGTTCTCCATCAGTCTCCCATAGCCTACTCACTGAAGCTAAATCTCTGTGAATGTTGTCCTTCCTTCAAAGGCGGGCAGATCTCTGGAGCTTGGTTAGTGGCAGGGATAGAGGATAGGCAGCAGTGCCAGAGATGGGAAATGTGAAGCAGCGGAATCCATTTCTGATCCTGGGGAGACGCTCGAAAGCCTCAAGCTTCTTGGCTTAAACAAAGCCAGGCAATGTCCTCATGCTCATGTCACACTTAATCTTTCCTGAATGAGGATACTTTGCTTGGAGCTCATTTGTGAAATTGGAGAAGGTGGAGATGTGCATCTCTCTGGATTGCTTTAATAAAATAATACACACATATATAAATGCTCTGTGATTAAAGAAGCAATAGACAATGAAATGTAGTATTAGTAATCCGTCAGCTTACATCCTGGCCAGAGTCTGTTCGTGAGGAAGTATTGCTACTTGCTACCTGCTGATTTTTGAGTTTTGCGTTTTTGAGGCCCCTAGGGTTGTTCGTGCCTGTCTGTGAGGCATTGTTTGTGAGGTTTCTTAGGGTGGAGTGGTTGGTTCACTGGGGGTTGCTGCCCTGGTCATTGAGATCTGGCCTTTGTAGGCTGCCCCATGTGCTATGGATTACTTACCTCTCAGGAGACTGGTTGATCATTGGTGGCTGAGCTCTATGGATGCCACACAGGACAGTGGTGTATTATGGGACTAGAGCACTGGCTCCTTCTGTTTTCCCTTCCCCTTTCGGTGCAAGGTTTCTTAAGGCAGCAGTTTGTGCCCGAAGGTGTTGTATAGTTTCCTGAAATGCTCAGAGAAGAAACCAAAGTTCCAGAGACTGATTTAGGTAAAAAGGCTCTTCCTAACTCTGAATCCCACCTCCCCCTTTTTGTTTTTGAGACAAGCAATTTATCTGGATTCTTCTCCATTTAAGGTACATAATTATGCCTAAGAATCCCTTATGTCCCATGTCTCACCTTCTCTACCCTCCAAAAAAAAAAATGGAAAGACTTTGTTTGGACAGTGTTGACAGTCATACCCAGGTTATGTACAGCTATCAGCAGTAAACTCTTCTTGCAGTCCTCCCCTGCAGTTGTCTCAGAAACTGCAGTCTTTTGGAAGGTCTGTACTACACTTTAATAAACGTATCTTAAACCTCCAATGATGAGCTTTAGAAAGTCATAGCTGTACTCTGGAACATCTAAAACAGTTGCAAAGGTTTCTAGTTTTTTTAATACTAGTTTCTAGTGTTAAGAAGTGATGTTTCACATAATGATATTCATTTATACTAAGGGATGGGAGGAAAAGCAATTGGAGAAATCTGTTTATTGAACATACTGGCCAAGTCCAACTTTCAAGAATCTTCAGTGACGTTTGCCTAACTTTGTGCCTGTATACAAGGTCAAGCAATGGTTTGGTATAGTTAACCATTTTTATTAATGGCAGCCAATACTGGGCCATGTGTCAGAACTTGGCAAAGTAAATGATAAAGCTCATATCAAATCTGTGTGCTCCTATTGAACCAAAAACTTAATTTGGTCTTTATTTTTTAATTAATTTTATTTTATATTTTATACTACATGTTTTATTTTGATATATATGTATCGATCTTGTCTACTTTCCTTGACTAAAAATGAAAAGATTTTCACTTCCTTTTTCTGGTCCCCCAGATACTATGGTGCATTCTATATAGTGTTTTGCTTACTAGAATGTGACCTGGTTAATAAAGTGTCCTAGGAAAATAGAGAAACCCCTATTGACAATTTACTATTGGTGGTATCCTGAATACACTGAATTTTTCTTAAAAGATCTAAACTTATAGATCGTATTCTTGTTGAGAATAAAAAAATGTTTTCTTAGGATTGTGTCATCCTATCTAGAATGTGTAGAGGACATTAGTATTCCAGACTCGTGTGTGTTGCTATGTACAACAGCTGCACCTGGCAAATTTGCTGTTTTGGTGACATTGGCCATTTTGATGAGCCTGCAGAAAGGAAAAAATCATGCCAAATAGAGTACAAACTCTTATACAAAATGTACTTCAGAATTATCAGTTTGACTTTGCAGTGTTTACTTTCAGAGGAAAACAGCAACCAAAAGAAAAAAAAATGATGAAGTAGGTAGACTGAAAAAAGTGTTCTAATGACACATGTCAATCCACTGTCAGAGCAGTATAATACAACATTAAATGGAGAATTCAAGGTAAAGTTTGAGTCTACAGGACTCACATACTACCATCCAGTCTGAAATCTCTTGGGGACTGATTATGCCTTTGAAACAAGTCTTTTCTGTAGATCATTCCTTCTGAGCTAATTAGCTGCCCACATTGGGTAGTGACAGTGGCTTTCATAGTAAAGTTGTTTCAGCATTGAAAGATTGTCACAGTTGAGTGTGGCTTGTTGTAAACACTAAAATAACTCCAGATGAATATAACTTGCACGTTCCAGTCACAATCTTTTCCAAAACTGTAAAGCTAAACCCTGAACTAAAGTTATGATGACTTTTCTAAAGAGTTCTGGAGAAAAATATACATCCTTTCTAAAAAGCAGCCTTTGATATTAGAGAAGCTCTTTATGGGATAAAGGACGTCTTTCCGCATTTGAAAAGTACTTTTAAATATCATTAAAGTATATAGATAGCTGGCCACTTAACAAAATTTTTCCACTTCAATTTATGAGTGTTGATATAGTAAAAGCAAATGGTTTAAGGATGCTTCAATATTTGTACATTCAACTTCAGAAGCTTTCAGAGAGGATAATATACCTTCATGCATTTAAATTATGCATTATATCATACAAACTGGGAACATTCTGAAGAGATAGTAAGTGAAATTCCAGCTTCAGGTCTTGGATAATGAGGTCATTGAATAGAGAAGAGAAATTGAACAAATTATCCTGAGAGTTGAAGTGATGTGAATTTTATTTTATTTTTTTTGCATGTGATTCACTTGAATTTCAACACTTTTTTTTTTTTTTTTTGAATTTCAACACTTTTAAACCTGAACAGAAAGAAAGTACATATCAGGAGACTTTTAAATGCCCACCTACTAATTGTAGAGATAAGATATATAGACCAAAACCCATAAATCTAAGACTACTTCCTATATATAGTAAACTCAGTAAATATGGTTAACCAACCAATAATAGTATTTTTTTCCTTTGAACATCATAGGTGCTTTTGACCATATTCTTTTGTAAGTGTTATAAATGGCATTTTAGTTGGCCGGTACTGCATCATTGTTGAACAAGACAACTTAAATTATTTGGAAAGCATACTACAAAAGGCTAAGCACTGTGTTTGGTAGTTTTATAGGAATTGTAGAGACATCATGCAGAGCAAGTGTAAGTTCAGTCCTAGAGAAATTTGCAATCTTTTTTTTTTCTTTTTCTAAGAGTTTATTTGAGAGAGAATGAGAAAGAACAGGGGAAAGAGAGATAGAAAGAGCATGAGAAGGGGGAAGGACGGAGGGAGAAGCAGACTCCCCACTGAGCAGGGAGCCTTGTCTGGGACTCGGTCCAGGGACTCCAGGAACATGACCTGAGCCAAAGGCCGTCACTTAACCAACTAAGTCACCCAGGTGCCCCAAAAAATTTGCAATCTTTAACATGATATCTATAGCACACTGCAAAGGATATACTATGGAATACATACGCAGTTCAGAGGAAGGGGGATACATCTAAATTATTCAGAGTATATTACCTACCATCTTAGAGTTTGCAAGGTTAACTTCTAGGAATAACTTCCATTTCTTTTAATATAATGCTGAGGAAACTTTTGAGCAGGGAAGGAAAACAATGTGCTCCCCCTTCATAACTCTTATTTATAATATTTGAAGGTTTATAATACTAAATATTTTAACCAAATTACTACATCAGCTTCCCATTTTATTTACCACTGTAATCAGGTAAACTGCTTATTTGCTGAAAGCATTGCTTCATATGTTACCTCAAATAGGCATGAGTTGTACATGTAATTTTGTATCATGCTTAAACATAGTTAACAGAATTAGTTTAAAATACAGTCCTGATCTATAATTCTAAATCTCTAATTTTTCCCTTAATTCTCAAATTTTCTTATTCCTTCCATTTATATGCTTTTGACATTTAATATAACAAGGTTGAACACCCATTTTTTTCTTTTTCTGAATTTTGGTGGCTCCTTGCCAGCTACTGCAGCCCTGTCAGAACTGGGCAGAATTCCTGGCAGGTGGTGATCATAAGCTGACTTAGAATTTTCCCTGAAGAGCTTGGGCTGTTAGAATGTGGGCCAAATGGACATCACCTACCACTGTGTGGTGTGCATCCAAGTTCTCCACTTGATCTTACTTTGATACGAATAGTTAGAGAAACATGGACAAAAAGGCTCTCCTGAGAAATAGGCACACACAGCCAGTTCAAGCTCATACAATACTAACAACTGTGGTTTAATTTCAGGATGGCAATATCATCCGTAGTTTAATTGTCTTGATATGCTTTCATAAGCCTGAGCTGTTTTCCCATGCTAAAAAAATAGGGCTAGTCTTAATTAAGTCACTAAACATTACTGGTTGTGTCAGCACAAAATGTCTATCTGGTCAAAGATTCATATTTTGTTACCACTGTCTACATGGTTATGAACAAGATTTTCTTCTAAGGATGTCTTTTGCAGATTTTACTTTACTTCTAATTTAAAAAGCTTAAAATGTTAAGGGCCGAACTGGGCTCAGATCTCTGGTAGGGAAAAATTAACAATGTGTTTTCCTTAGAGTATCGTATCTTAAAGTATTATCTTTTCCAATTCAAACTTCTATGCTCAAGGCCTTGAAAATGAAAAGGATAAAGACTATGTCAGCAAGAACATAAGAGACTCACCCATTTTAGGCAGAAAGAGGAAGATACCAGATGGAAATCTACACAAATAAACGAAGAGGTCAGAAATGTAAAAAAATGAGATAAAAGATCATTTTTTCCCATTTTAATGGCTTAAATAATTTGATCTTCTAAAAAAGTAAAATAAAAAATGTTTAAAATATAACAATATAAAAAATTAATAGGTGGAAATGGAAATAACATAATAAAGGTTTATACTGTAAGTCTACTTGAAAGTAGGCTATTATATGTTCACCGTAAATATTACATACCTAGCCCAACCACTAAACCAAAAAAAAAAAAACCCAATAAAAAAGATATGCCAAGGAAAGGAATAAAAAAAAAACCCTTAGGATTAGATATTAAAGAAATTGAAAATGGAAAAAAAGAGAAAAGTAGCAAACTCAAAAGCTGGCTCTTTGAAAAGTTCAATGCAAATTATAAACTTCCAGTTAGATCAAGAAAAGGCACACATTGCCGGTATCAGCAATGAAAAAGGGGATATCAGTACATATATTTCATACACTTTAAAATATTGAGGGAATATTATAAACTTAATGCCAATAAATTTGATAAACTTACGTGAGCTGAACCAATTCTTTGATTGAATACACCTACAAAAGTCAAAAAGAAGGGCGCCTGGGTGGCTCAGTGGGTTAAGGTCTCTGCCTTTGGCTCAGGTCATGATCTCAGGGTCCTGGAATCGAGCCCTGCATCGGGCTCTCTGCTCTGCAGGGAGCCTGCTTCCCCCTCTCTCTCTGCCTGCCTCTCTGCCTCCTTGTGATCTCTGTCTCTCTGTCAAATAAATAAATAGTTTAAAAAAAAAAAAAAGTCAAAAAGATAATCTGAAAAGATTGCCATTACCTTCTTGCAAACAACAAAATAACAAAACGTCAAGCCCAAATGGAATGACTGATAAATTTTATGAAGATAAAAAGAATAATATCCTTTTTTATATAGACTTTTCCAGAAAATAGAGAAGGAAAGTACTCAAGTTAATGAGGCCATCAGTATCCTGATATTAAAAACTAAGTCAAAACACTACTAGAAAACTATGACCAATATACTTAAAAAAAAAAAATTCTTCAACAGAATATAATTAGATTTCATCCAGTGATACACAAAAAGACAACAAATTGTGACTCAGTGTAACATATGACAGGAATGTATGGTTTGTTCAGTGTTCAAAAGCTAGTGTACTTCCTCTTAGCAACAGACTAAAAACATATAAAAATAAAACACATGACCATGGATGCAGAAAAAGTATTTGGTAAGAGTCAATATCAATTCATGATAAAAACTTAAAAAAAAAAAAAGCGCCAATCTGAAAAAGTCCTCTATGTGAGCCATATTTAACATAGTTGAAAGACCAAGAATTTTCTCTCTAAAATACGTAAGACAAGGGTGTCTATTCTCACTACTTCTATTCAAAAATTATCCTGGGAATGCTGAGTATGATAATTCAGGAAAAAAAATCCATATAAATTGAAAAGGAAGAAATAAAATTATTTTTATTAGCAGCATGATAATCCATACAGAAAATCATAAAGAATCTAACAGCTGCTAGAATTAATGAACAAGTTTAGCAAAATCATCACAAGATAAAAGACCAAGTGAGTAGATTGGCCAGACTGCCACTACCATGATCATTTTAACTATTTATTAAATAAAATTGATATTGACAGGGTTACAGGGTTGCCTGGGTGGTTCAGTCAGTTAAGCATCTGCATTTGGCTCAGGTCATGATCCCAGAGTCCTGAGATCAAGCCTCATAGGCTCCCTGCTCAGTGGCAAGTCGGCTTCTCCCCATGACTGTGCTCTCTCTCTCTCTCTAAAATAAATAAAATCTTTTAAAAATTTTGGTATTGACAGTAAACCTACTACCATTTTATTTGAATACAGAATGTGCCTTGTGTTTAAAACAATTTCAGCATTCCTGGTTTTGAGATAATGCTTATTAGTGGGGAGACATGATTTTTTTTGGAATTTTCAACATTTATTGAGTATATACTTTAATTTTTAATGACAGTGTGAGTCAAGCAATTTCGTATTAAATTTGTAGATGAGATCCAAGGCTTAGAAAATCTGAGTAACTTGCCTAATGTCAATTTACCTAATGTCGTACAATTAGTAAGTGGTAGACATATGATTCAGACTCATCAATAACTATTAAAATTTTATTAATAGATATGGCCAAATGGTTCAGGAGTCAAGTGGTATTGACTCTAAAATGCAGCAAGCATTTTGAATTACTGACCATAAAGTTGGAAGAAAAACAGTATAATTCAGAGGCATGATATAGAGTAGTGTTGATAAAAACTATAATTCGTTAATATTATATTGTAAAATAATTTACATAGGTATTTCCTAGTGTTTTTTAATGTATTTCATAACTGTTTTTACTGCTATCTTGAGCTATCGTTAGGATTTAGAACATTTACAATCCCCCATTCTAGTTCTCTTATTTCCATCTATCCAATACATTTATGACTCACACCAAAATTGTTACATTACTATTTACATTTTGAGGGCTATGTTCTCATTTTTTGGGGGGGAGGGTATTCTCTTGATACATGAAATCCTCCTATGTATCTTTATTTTGACTTTGCTTCAGCTCACAATTTTTGTTTTTCCCGTCTATTTTCTTTGTGTTGAATATTCTTCCTTCCTGTCCCTACTTGGTTTCCCTATTGGTTCCAACTACCTTAGCTCTGCTTATGACTTCATAGGTTTCCTTCATGTCCTGACTTAAATTTCATCTCAGTGAGGACTTCTCTAAGAGTCTTGGTAGTTTCCTAGCACTATGTGTAACTATCGCTATACCTTATTTCTTTTCTCTAATTCTTATAACTGTGCTCATTTGTATGCATGTATATGATGATATACATCCTAGAATCTAGCACAGATTTGTACCTGAGGAAGCACAAATAAATTGAATGAATGAAGGAATGCATAATTAAAATTGCTTGAAGCAATCCAATGAACCATAGAAATAGTAATGCATCAGAATAACAATAGCATAAAGCATATATTATTTGTAATATGAATTTGAAAGCTGATGTTTTTTTTCCTCAAGAACATTCATTTCTAATTCTCTTGCCAAAACATATAGCTATCTTTTCCCTGACCTAAATCTAATGTTTTAATTCTCCTTAAAGTTATTGAAATCTGAGAGAGATGGTTTTCTGGCAAATCTTTGTTAGAATAAATTGAAATTAGGCTTTGAGAATTCTGAGCATCAAATATAGTCAAAGTTGTTTGCCAGCTGGGGAGAATTCTTTTCCTTTGAGAAGTGCATTGGATTCTTTTAGATATAACTTCAGCCACAATTTCATTCAGTTCCTCTTTAGCAGTTTCTGGTAAATTGTCCTGAAAATTAGCAAACATTTCAATAATGCAGTCTGGAAAATTTAGTACGTAATTTTTAGCATATTTTATTGCAATAATAAGGTCTTGACAATTTTGCTTTTGCTTAGCCATTATACTCTTTGTTGGTTTTAATTGAACACTGACAAGCTTGATTGCAGATCAGGGCAGTAAGTCCCAGCAGCAATGGACTGAGTGATTTGGAAAATTGTCCCACTGGAAATGAGGAAATATCACAAAGAAGCCATTGGAGAAACCAATTAAAGTCACATAAAAGTAAATTCTAAATGTATTAAATAAATTTCATTGCAATATGAAATGTGTACAAATCACACATGTAGAACTCAAATTTTACC
The DNA here is from genome assembly GCA_028646535.1 of Procyon lotor. Lineage (NCBI taxonomy): Eukaryota > Metazoa > Chordata > Mammalia > Carnivora > Procyonidae > Procyon > Procyon lotor. Next base: position 9,056 of record JAQQSY010004326.1, read on the forward strand.
TAGTACATCTACATGTAGTAACCAGCTGGTTCAAGAAATAAACCACTGCTACCACCCCAGAAACCTCCTTTGTGACCTTTTAACTCTTCATTCCCACTTAGACGTAGCTACTATTCATACTTAAAGCAAAACAAATTACTCTTGTCTATTTTTCAGCTTTTTATAAACAAAAAAAACCTATAGTAGGTAATGTCTGTGGGCTTCTTTCACTCAACATGATGTGGTGCATAATAGCAATTTATTCATTTTCATTGCTGTGTAGGATTTAATTGGATGCATATACTATTACTCATTTAATCATTCTACAATTAATGGGTATATAAATTGTTTATAGTTTAGGGAAAAGATATTGGTACAGCCTTTTCATACATAACTGTGGCAGCTCATTTCTTTAGGAGTAACTTGTTTTATGATTTAGATGTACATTCACTTTATGAAATTATCCCACAAAAGTTCCAAAGTTATAGATTTTACATTTCATACATGCATTTTTTGCAAGCAGAGCATGTGAGAGTTCTAGTGGCTTCCCAGCCTTGCTAAGACTTAATATTTTTCATAGTTCTTATTTTACCTTTAGGGTGCATGAATGGTTAGTTATACCTCATCGTGGCTTAAATTTTGTACTGATAATTTTTACAGTCCCTTTTGAGAGCATGTATTTTAGTCTTTTGCCCATATTTAAATTAGGATTGCTTGTATTTTCGCTTACTTGTAGGAGTAGTTTTTAAGTTCTGGATATACGTTGTCCAATCTGGTAGACACCACATGTGGCCATCAAGCAATTGAAATGTGGCTCATCAGAATTGAGATGTCTCACATTATATTTCTATTAGTCAATGCTGTTCTTGAAAAAAAAAGTCAAGTACATGTTTTACAGATACTTTCTCATACTCATGTGATTTTCATTTTCACTCCTCATGGTTTCTTTTTCTCAACAAAAATCTATATAACTTTAAAGAAGCCCATTGTTTTTGCTCTTTTCCTTTATGATTATTGCTTTTTGTGTTCAAACAATTATCTATAAAAATATTTTACTGTTTAATCTTCTAGACGTTTTCTTGTTTTGCTTTTCCCATTTATGTCCATGAATCTACCTGGAAGTGACTTCTTGTTTTTAATGAATTCAAAATCGATATTACTTTCTTTTAATAATTGTTTTTTTAAAGATAATTATAGATTCACATTCAGTTATAAGAAATAACAATCTGTGTACTTTAAAACATTTTTCACAAAACTACAGTATAATATCACAAACAGGATACAGGACATTCCCAACACCACAGAGATCCCTCATTTCCCTTTTATAGCCATCCCCTTCCCTCTTACCTCCGGCCACATTCCCCTAACTCTTGGCAACCACTAATCAATTCTCTATTCCTATAATTGGTCATTTAAAGAATGTCATATAAATGGAGTTATATAGTATGTGAACTTTGGGATTGACATTTCTCAGCAAAATTCTCTAGAGATTGATCCAGATTGTTGCCTGTATGTATGTGTGTATGTATGTATTAAAGGTTTTATTTATTTATTTGACAGAGGTAGCAAGCACAAGTAGGGGGAGCAGCAGGCAAAGCAAGAGGGAGAAACAGGTTCACCATGCAGTGGGGAGCACAATGGAGGTCAAGATTCCATGGGAGCCAAAGACAGACACTTAATGACTGAGCCACCAGGTGCACTTGTTGCCTGTACTTATAAAGGTTTTTCTGTGGCCCTGATTTCATTTCCAATGGTACAATTGCCAAGTCATGTGGTAGCTGTGGGTTAGTTTTTAGAGAAGTAGCCAAACTATTTTCCAAAGTAGCCATGCCATTTGTCATTCCTCCAGTAATGTATCGGTGATCTAGTTTCTCCACATCATCACTAACATCTAGTATTACAATTTTTTATGTGAGCCATTCTGATAGGAGTGTAGCAGTATCTCATTATGATTTTAATTTGTAATTTCTTTTTTTAAATTTGTAAATAATGTTTAACACCTTTTCATGTGCCTCTTTGAAATCTGTGTATTCTCTGGTAAAAACAACTGCTCTGTCTTTGCCTATTTTTAAATTTTTTATTGAGTTTTGAGAGTTGTTTATATGTTCTATATATTAGGGTTTTCTAGAAATATAGACCACTATAATATGTGTATATATTTATATGCATACACATACATATAAGCATCTAGATGTATATTTTAAGGAATTAGCTCACGTGATTATAGAAGCTAAGTCCTAAAATCTGCAGGGTGAGTTAGAAATTTGAAGATCAGGAAAGCCAATAGTATAATTCCATTTCCAAGGCTAACAGGCTCCAGACTGGGAAAACCGAATACTTAGTTTCCGTTTAAGTCCCAAAGCACACTTAAACACACACACACACACACACACACATGAAGCCCAATGTCCCAGTTTGATGGTAGCCAACAGGAGAAATTCTCTTACATGAGAAAGGTCAGGCTTTTACTTTTATTCAGGACTCTAACTGATGGGATGAGATCCACCCACAGTAGAGAGCAAAATATGCTTTACTCAGTCTACCAATTTAAATGTTAATCTCATCCAAAAACACTTTCACAGAAATATCCAGAATAATGTTTGGCCAAATATCTGGGCATACAGTGGCCCAAATAATTTGACATATAAAATTAATATCATATTTGCTCTTCATCAAGATATGTGGTTTGCAAATATTATCCTCCAGTATGCAGCTTACATTTTCATCTTCTTAAGAGTTTTGATTATACTTTAAATTTGAGATGTAAACTTATCAGTATTTCCTTTTAGGATCATGTTTTTGGTGTCAAATCTGGGTTGTATGAGTTTCTTCTGTATTTTGGATACTAACTCCTTACCAAATGTTGTTTGCAAATATATTACTCGTATTCCACTGGTCACCTTTTCATTGATCATTTCTTGTGTTGTGAAGAAGTTTTTAGTTTGATATAGTCTCACTTTTTCTTCTGTTGCTTTTGGTGCAATATACATAAAATCATTGCTAAGATTAATATCAAAGTTTCTAATAAGACAACAAAAAGAAATAAAAGGTATTCAAATTGGCAGAGAAGTCAAATTCTCTCTTCACAGTTGACATGATACTTTACGTGGAAAACCCAAAAGTCTCCACGCCCAAATTGCTAGAACTCATACAGCAATTAGTAATGTGGCAGGATACAAAATCAATGCACAGAAATCAGTTGCTTTCTTATACACAATGAAAATATGGAAAGGGAAATTAAGAGAATTGATTCCATTTACAATAGCACCAAAAACCATAAGATACCTGGGAATAAACCTAACCAAAGAGGTAAAGGATCTAAACTCGAGGAACTA
>JAQQSY010004327.1:0-12369 GCA_028646535.1 Procyon lotor
CCATGGCTCTCGGCTTCTGGTGACCACCCGATTCTCAGCCTCCCCTTCCCCTTCTGTGACTGAATGGACATTTCTGCATTGGTTTGGTTGGCCCCGAACAAATGGGCCCTCTCACAAATCCATCTCCTCCTCTCCCTGCATCTCAAAACTCGCCAGCCACCGAGCCTGAGTTGTTTTATTGTTGTTTCCTTTCCCAGACTTCTAAAAATAATATTGGTCCCAGCCAGGGTGAGTCCCCTCCTCCTCCTGCACGCAGGCCTGGTGGCATGAATCACTGTCCTCACTCCCTGTCTCCTGCCGTGGCCCCGGGATGGCCTCCAGTACCTTCCATCGATTGGCCGGCGCTGTGGATTGGCCTCTCTCGCCTCCTCGCAGAGCTCCCTGCTGTCATGCCCTGTGGCCGTTGGCCTGGCTTTCTCAGAAGATCGGATATTGGGGTGACTCAGTTTTCTCAGACACACCCCAGTCTAAGCCGCCATGGACCGGAAAAGCGGTCACCTCCCAGTGTGGACTTGTCCCTCTAGAGTCTCCCGGGGAGACACAGTGACCACACACACTGCCTTTTCCCAGCTCAGACAGATGCTTGGAACTCTCAGGGAGGCGGCAGAGGGCATCCATAGCGGGTTTTCTGATGCGCTGGGGGTCTGGAGTGTCCCTCCTAGCAGCAGGTGTCAGAAGCCTCTAGAATACCAAGCTCTTTAGAAGCTGCCCTCCGTATCTGTCATCATCTTCATGGTCTCTTTTGTGCTCCCTCCATCGTTGGCCCAACACGGCTTTCCAGGGGCTGGCAGCCTCCAGCTGGGACCGGAGGACTTAGTGCGAGGGCGGGAGTGGGCTCCTGTGCCCATAGGGGCATCGTGTGGCAAAGCTGGAAGTCAGGGAGTTCCGCAGACCAGGCCACCAGCTCTCAGACAGACGTCCCCTCGCTGGGTCACATGCACCCTGGGAGCGCTGCCACCCTGGGGGGTCGCTCTGGCCCCTGAATGGAGAGTTTCCGGGGAAGCGTTGACTCATGGTACATGTCTGCCCACGCTGGTCCGCTACCCACTCTCTGGGGCGACCAGAAGCAGGAAAGCGAGGACTAGTGAGACCCATTCACAACTTGGCCCGTCGGCAGCACCTGCTGCGTGCCGGGCACTGTCAGCCCTGTCCTGGGGTCTGGACCCTCGCTGGTCTGCCCGGGGGGGACGGACACGTGTCCTCACCAACAGAACAGCAGTCGGTGGGCATTGAGGAATGGGAATGGGGCCGGTGGCTGCAAACACAGGGCTTGCAAGGCCGGCGGGCTGGGTGGGAGGGTCCTCGAGGAGGCATCGCGCACCGGCAGTCTGGCCCTCACACCGTCTAGCCGGCCAGCAGCTGGCTTTACGGGCCGGCTACTTGCCCCTCTGCTGAGCAGGTCCCTAGGCAGAGGGCCAGACGCTCACCACTGGATGCAGACCGCCAGCAACGGGGGTTCCCAGTGAGCGCCTTTGACCATTAGTCCCCTCTGAAGGTGTCGATCACTCAGTGGAAGTCCTGAAATACACAGCGTCTCCTACCCGAGCTCAGGGCGCTGCGCCCAGGATGCCCTGCAGCTCTCCATCGGAGCCATCCCGGCGTGTTCGCTGTTTGCCCCCGCAGCTGACATTCCCGGGCGGCCGCGTCATGCCACTTAGCTCTCCAAAAACAAAATGTGATATTTAAACTAATTCAGGGGCTGGCAAAATAAGGCTCATGTGGTGCCAGACCCCCCCCCCCCCCCGTTTTTTTGGTAAATAAAGTTTTATTGGCACCCAGCCACACTCATTCATTTACACATTGCCTATGGCTGCTTTCGTGCCACAGAGCCAGAGACGGCTACCGTGTGACCCTGTGCAGAGAACGCGTGCCTGCCCCTGGTCTGACCCACGAGGGGCTGGCAGTGATCACTTCTTGAGGCCTGTTAGGCACCCGCCACTGTTAACCCCTTGGCCCCTCAGCTGCCTCAGGATGAGAAATGAGATGAAGAAGTTTGTAAAATGAAAGAGATTTGTGGGGGGCGGGGGGACAGAGTCAAGGGCTTTCCCACAAGTGACAGGTGGAAGCATAGTGTGTGGGCGTGGTGGCATCGCTGTTGGTTGTGGGGGCTCTTCCTTCTGGGTTCTCTGGATTCTGGGTGAACGAGCAGGAACATCTGTGCGCACTGCACGAGCTGCATGGCTTTGTTCTGATCCCCCGGCTCCTCGAGTCTCTGTCCCGGGCGCCGACGTGGTGGCATCGGCTCCTACCGTGTGCGTTCCCAAGATGGGGCTGAGTGGGGACTGCCACCGTCCCACCCCTTCCTGGAGCCGCTGTCGGGACATCCCAGAGACTCGTGTGGATGTCGAGGTCGTGTGGATGATGCTCCTCCGGGGGGTCAGAAGAGATGGGGCCCGGAGACCGTGAATGGGGCGTATGCGTTGGTGTACCCCGACAGCCTTGACCAGGAAGCAGAGGCGGGTGTCGGTTACTGAGGGCTGCTGCTGGGCACTCGTGACAGGGACCGTCCCTGCCAGTTCTCTGACCCCTCGGTGACTCTGTGTCCAGCCCGCATGTGCCCCTGAAGATCCCTGCACGACCCAAGCAGCTCGGCAGAAGTTCTCTTCACATTCGTAGGATCCTCCCTTCTCTTCACGTCCTCCTCCTTGTGCACCAGCTGGGACCGTTGCCCAGTTAGGGGCGCCTAGAGCCGGCCCTTAGCCAGAGCGGTTAGAACAGTCCGAGACGCGTGTAGGAAAGCCCCATCCAAGCTGATGGGAACCAGCCCGATGTCATGGGGCTGCGGGGTATGAGGCCGTCCCCCGGAAGGTTCTGGGCACTGAAATGGACCCAAAGAAATGCAATTGCCAGGGTCCTTTCCGAGAGTTGGGGAGACGTGGCAAGGGTGGAGGTGGGCACCGAGGGCAGGCAGCAGGCGCCCAGAAGTTGAGTGGCCACCCTTAACTTGGCCTTCTCGGGAGGCCTGGCCGTGACCTGGCAGCAGGCGGCATGAGGGGGTGTGGGCCAGTGATAAGGGGCGCCCCCTGCTCAGGCCCCCGGGGGTCCCGCCGTCCACTCCATTTTGCACAGGAGGTCACCCAGGCTCGTCTTGCCTCACTGAGACCCCAGGGACTGACGGTGTAATCCCGCGTCTGAGGCTTCTGAGTTTGGTGCTGGCTCAGGGCCCTGGCGTTCATCCCTCAGCCATCCTCGCTGGAGCAGCAGCAGATTTGGGCAGAGGGAAAGGTGTGGAGGGCATCCACGGGTTTCAGCACGACGGGTGACTTCCGGAGTTTCTCCACACACTTTGATATTTTCTGGGGTTACCGTGGAGATAGCACACTTGGCGGAGATAATAACACTGAGCGAGAGACGAGGCAGATCTGTTCTTTAACCAGATTTAAGCCAACAAGAAAGAGGCTGGGTTTTCTTTCCTTTTTTTTTTTCCTTTTTAATTTTTTTTCCTTCCCCTGCTCCAACGTTTCCTGTACTGAGGATAATGACACCAAAGGGTGTTAAATTGGTTCTGAATGTCCACCTCTGGCTGGCCACATTCTTGTAACGATTTCATTAGCCTGAATTATCCACTTTATTTTCTTGTAATGGGATTAGCTGTACTTGAGGCAGCTGAAGACCAGAGGGGGAGAAAGTAGGGGAGAGTGTCCGCTATGGATTTCATTAACTCACCCCGGCAGAGGCGTGGAACTGACCAGAATGTGTGCCCCAGGCCAGGGGTCGCATCCTGATCCTCTCCTTCCGAAAGGAAGAAGGAACACAAGCTGTTCCAATGGGCTAGCTCGGCCCGAGGGGAAACATGGGCGCCTGGGTCTGGCTGAGGGATGCCTCCCTGGGGACAGTTTCTTCCAATTATCTCGTAAAACTGGTAGGTCATGTGGGTAAGATAGAGAACTGCCACTTTTTTTTCAGGGCACCAAGAATCACAATATCACATCTGGCTCTCTCAGCTCTTGGCTGAGAACCCCTGGGGGTCCACCAGGAGGGGCCTGCCCAGCCCAGCCGGCTCCTTCTCAGCTTCGACCTAAAACCCCATAAGGGCTTGGAAGCTGTCCCTTGCTGGCACCCGCACAGATCCTTTTAATGGTCGAGAGCATTCTTGTCTAGAGCTTCCGTTTCTTCATTCCTGTTCCAAGCCTGGAACCCTGGATCCAGCAGCCTCGTAGGGTGGGACGATCATTTCTCAGGTGACAGAGCAGAGCCTCGGAAAGGTGACGTCACTTGTAGAGCTGGGATCTGAACCCACGTCTGACTCCACACTTCCATATTTTCAGTGATGCTGGGACTTGGCCCCTTACAGTCTAAACTAGACCCCTGCGCCAGCTCCCCACTTTCAGAGCCCCGGCTAGGTAGAGGCTTCGCCTCCGTGTGTGTGCTCCAGCCTTCCATGACCACTGCCTGCCTTTCTGTCTCCCAAATTGTATTGTGCAACGATGTCCCGAGAGGTGCTAATATTCTTGTTTGGGGGTAGGAAGGGTTCGGTGGCCAGATGGATTTGAGAAATACCAGGTCTTCTCTCTCACTCTTCCAGATCCACCTTCCGTGTACCTAATACCTTAAAAGCACTGATAAGGTCTGCAGCAGAGAAGCTTGCTGAACTCCGTTTAACCAGCTAGCTCTCAAATTTATTTAATTCCAGAAGGCTTTTTACAGAAAATGCCTCTTAACATCTTTTAGGACAAACTTGGAAACTACTCTTTTTGAAGAGTTAGTCACTTTTGATCTTAAAACTATTTTTATGATGTCTTATGCCTAAGGACAATACTCAGGTTCAGCAGACAGTATGCAACCTTCAGTCACTTCTCAAATCCTTCAGCTGTGCACAGATGGACCCCCTGCTGGTTAAGAGCACAGGCCTTACAGTCTCCTCCGGCCTAGGGTTGAGTCCTGGCTCTGCCATTTAATGTAGCCTCGTGAGTTTTCCATTAAGTCCCTTAAGCAGCTGAGCCTTAAAAATGGGCCCCTAACCCCCACCTCACAGGATTGCTGAGGATGGCATGAGGTTATGTGTGGGATGTATGTATATACAGTGTCTGGCCCATTGGGTGGCTTCCACGGATGTCACTCCAAAACAGGCCTGTGACAGTCGGTCAGAGGAGCAGAAGCAAAACATTAGAGTCTCCATTTCTATTTATGTTTTATCTCATCCTTCCAAATGAGCTAACTTTTTAGTATTTAATGGCATATATATACTGTGAAACAGCAGTATGTACGCACATTTACAGATTAAAAGTGTACGTATATTGGGGATGAATGCTCACAGCTATTTTACGGAGAGTATTCATCAAGCCCAGGATTTAAAAAAAAAAAATGAGAATGGCTTATAAATCGCTGAGAAAGGGGCTGTGCCCTATGGAGGCCAGAGCACATCTGGCCCACTGTTCCTTCCCAGCATGGAGCTCAGGGCCTGCACTGAGGAAATAGTTGCCCATGAATGAAGGACCCAGAGTAGCTGAATGACGAGGCACATTCAAATTCCTTCCGTGCCTCAGCTCTAGGTCCAGGTCCTGGAGGATGGTGAGCAGTGATTCCTTCAGTGAATGTGCCGCCGTAAGTTGTCCATGGGGGAGAGTGAGGTGCACAGGCAAGACCCTGTCTGTCTCACGGGGCCACGCTGTGCGAGCCCAGGCCAGCGAGGGGGCCACTGGGCTGCCGGCAGCTGGGAGAGGCCCAGTTCCTGGCTAACGAGGGAGGAGATTTCCTCACTTTGGAAGTAGAGCAGCCCTTCTCATCTCTTGGAACCACACCAGAATGAGAACTCGGATGTGGAGGTGATGGACAGGCCACCCACAGGCTATGTCTGTTGCATTTGGTGACACGGTGTCCAAGATGTTTTGACTTTTTTCCTGATATTTAGAAATTATACTTTTTGAAAGTATCTGGAAGGTAGGACAGTGGAGGAGACGAGCTGCCGGTCCTAGGCCCAGGTGTCCAGGATGGCTGTCCCTACCGCCCGCTGGTGGAGCAGGGCTCCTGAACCTAGGGCACGTTCCCACTCCCTTCACGTGTGCCCACATGTGCTCGCTCGGTCGCTCTCCCCCATGAGTCCATCCTGGAAACGACTCTGCCAGGGTCACCCGGCTGGCGAATGCAGAGTCAGACTAGAAGCTTCCATCCCTCGGGACCACATGCCCTCCTTACAGGAGCCTTGAGAGAGAGGGGGCCCCGCCTGGAATGCAGGCCCCAACTCTGATTCAGAGACACCATTTAACTGCTCGTACCCAGGAGTCCTCATCTCGAAAACGAGAGGGTCACGCTTGCCTGAAAAGGACCCCATGAAAGGCTATTGAGAGAAGCTAACCGCCATCCTCCGCGCTTCCTTTCTCACTTTCTTGGAAACCGGGCCATTTTTCAGCCTGCAAGAGGCCAAAGTGAAAGGGAGGATTGCTCTGATGGAGACTGAGGTAACCTTTCTACATCCGGCTCTCGCCGCAACGAGTGGTGAGTAATTGGAAAAGTTCAGTCTAAAAGCCACCCTTTAAAGAGAGAGCGAGAGAGAACAAAAGAGGAGAAAACCGCATGCCCAAATCGGTCTCCGTTACACGAGGGCCAGTGCGCAACAAGGCTTCGGTCCGCGGTGAACACACGCTCCCTGGCTTAGCCTTCTGGGGGAGGAGACACCGGCTGCCGCGTGCCAACCACAACCAGGCTCCCTGCTCACGTCCGCACCTTGGCCGATGCTGTCTGGAGGGAACCTCCAGAGGTGTGTCTTCTCTGACCCAGCGGGGCTCGATTCTGAAGCTCACTGCCTGGTTCCTCGGCCCCTGGTGAATCCTGGAGCCCCATGTCTGCTTGTTGTGGCACATATGCTGTCATCGAGGGGACGGACGCGGGTGCCTTAGAAGGAGCGGCTTCCCCGGGGGCCACACGCTCCTGTGTAATCGAATGTGGAGACGCCTCCTCAGGACAGAAGGACCGTGTGTACTGCCCCCAGACGTGACCACGTGGCCCCAGGAGCCAATATGTGGTCAGGATGGGGACCTATGGCCCCAGTGCAGGACTCTGAGGGCCGAACGCATGACGGACTGAACGTGCGAGTGTGTGCTAGGCACAGACCTGGACTCTGCAGACACAACGGGGACTAAGAACCCAGCCATCTTGGAGTGTTCTTTCTGTTTCTAGAACAGGGAGGGGAATGACAAACAGGCCATTTCCGACAGTGCTCAGATGTGACAGTGGCCCCTGGGGTAGGGAACAACAGTAGATGGAGTGGCCTCTTCCAGAAGGTGACAGGAAGGAGTTGATGGTAGGGCACATCTAGGTAAGGAGAGGTCCAGGTCATGAGGAGAGTAGGGTCAAAGGTCCTGAGGTGGGCATAAGTTTGGTGGCTTTGGGAGTTGCAGGAAAGCCCATGGTGTTCGATTAGCTTCTTTCCCCCTGTGTGAGGTTGGAGGTTGGACAAGGCCGCCTTGGTCGGAGGCCTTGGTTTTGGACGCATTGCCGAAGTGGGAGGTTGGAGTGTTGGGCGCTGCGCCTAAGCCTCTGCACTGCGGAAGTCACCTGTCATAGAGAGGGGAACGGATTTGTCTCTAGTCGGCGCGTGTGTCTCTCCTAGCCTCAGCTGGGGCCCTTATCCACACGGGGACTGTTGGGGAGGCCACAAGACGAGACAGCAGGCAAAGCAGCGGCCCACCTGCCGCGCTCTTTCCCCTAGTGGAAACCACTGGTGGGTGCACGAGTTTACGGGCAGACCCTTCCGTAGGATGGCGGGCACAGAGGGGAGAGATGAGGGGCCCTGAGCTGTGGCTCCCGGTCGGCTGAGATAAGAGGTTTGATCGCAGAGTCCTCTTGTGTCTGCTGGACTCAGGCGGGAGGGTTCCCTGCCTGCCCGTCAGGCGAGTGTCCCCTGAGAACAAGGTTGATGTGCGACTGGAGTTGCAGCCCCCCGGCACCTGGTACACAGGGAGCGTCAGGCTGGTTGTTGCTGCACAAGACAAGGCTTGTAAGTGCTGGCTGATCAGAGGCACAAGGGGACAAGCCGCCTGCTTGGAGCCCCCCTCGGCTCATTGCCGCCTGCGGGACATTGGACAGGATGCTCCCCCCTGTGGTATGGAAGGACGTGCTGAGTGGCCTTGGAGAAATCACGGGACTTCTCCGAGACTCATTCTCCACATTGACAGGACAGGAATGGCAGGGCCCGGCTCCTAAGGCCGTTGTGAGATCGCGTCCAGCAGATGCTCCACGTGCTGGGGGGCCCACAGCCTGGAAGTCCCTGGGGGGACGGATGGATATGCCGTGTGTGTCGGGAAATTGGTGCTGGTGGTGAGGGTGTGTTTGCAAGGCTTCTTTTGCCAAGAGATTTTAGCCCTTTTTTTTCTTAACCTCCAGAAGGAAGAGAAAGAAGCCTGGGGTTTATTCTTATCACAAACCACCCCCTTCATCTTGTCAAGACCACACTGTTGTGTGACTCTGGGTCCCTTGGGTGACAGCTGATATTTCTTTCCCTCAGCAGTGCATCGAGCGCAGGTGGAAGAGAAGTCCTGCCAACAAACTTCCCCACGTGACTCGGCACTTCTGCCGGGCTGCGGTTCCTCCGGCAGGTCCACATAGGAGAGTCAGAAGGACTTAGGTCCTGGGAGCCGAGGGGCCGAGGCCCTTGGAGCTGTGCCTGACCCCCACTTGGTGTCAGCGTACAGGTCAGAGGCGCAGGCCAGCGGCCCAGTCAGCTCATTAAGCCCCAGAACCCGGGCACCAGAGCAGCTGCACCACTGTCGAGTTCTGCATCTCTGGAGGGTTCTCTCTGCCTCCCGCTCGCCTCTCCCCTCACTCCTTTCTCCTGATCCCATCACTTGAGAGAAGAGAGGAAGATTCATCCCTTTTCAGGGGCAGAGCCAAAAACCCCAGCCGTCGTCAGCCAGGGCTGGAGTCCAAGCGGAGGGTTGGCAGTGTGTGTGGAGGGCAGAGACCCCCACATGCACCTACGGCACACGTGCACACACACACACACACACACACACACACACACACACACGTATTGTGTGTGCGTTTGGGCCTGTAGTGCGGGCTGATTTGCATGCCCAGACCTGTTTACGAAGGCTGGGCATAATTGGCTCGCCTCACTCGACACCTCGCACCCCCTCCCTGCTCTCCCTCCCCCCGCTCCCTCCCACCCCTGCACATTTCCGAAGAAATTAGAAACGTGACAACAAACTCCGGTCGTGGCAAACCCACCGGTGTGCCGGCGGTCGGGCGCTCTGGGCGCGGCAGAGGGGGCGGGGCTGCGGCGTGGGGAAGTAATTGGTGAACCCAAGGTGAATGAAGTAATTGGAAAAGTGAGGTGTGAGTTTGTTATGAAGTGTGAGCGGGGTGGGGGAGGGAAGGAGGGCCATGTTTAAAAGCCCGGTATGTCCTCTTTATTCACAGCTTCTGATACAGTAATTGCTATTTTGTGGTTTCTATTATCTACACAGTGGGGAGCGCACGCCGCTCCTTCCCCGAGCGGCGGGGTCTGGGCTGGGTAGGGGGGAGCTCCTGGGTGCCCCACGACTTCCCTCCCTCTCGGGTCCCGGGCGGCCCTGCCCGGCCTCCCCCAGGCGGCGGGGCGGGCTCTGCTCCCCGGAGACAAGGGTACATGCAGAACTTCCTTCAAAAGCCACTCTTAAAAATGGCTCCATGGACCTTCCTGTCAGATAAGAACCTTAATAATGGCTGGTATTTATATATCGCTTATCTCCAAGGAGCTAAAGGTACTTCATCGATTTTTCCCCCCCAACCTTTTTTTTTTTTTCTTTTTAATTCACTTTCAATATCTCGCCGAGATCATTAGTCCCCGCCTTACATTATCCTGCACAGTCACACAAGCAGCCAGAGCCGGCCGCCTTCCCGGCATTGTTCTCGGGCCAGAGAAGTGGCAGCCGGGAGAAAGCGCGTGGCCGGGGGACAGGGCCGGGTCGCCTGGCCGCTCCGGCCTCTGGTTTTGCTCCCCTGGGAGAAAAGAGGCGGTAACGCTGCCGCCCCACCGTTGTTAGACCTGGAAACAGTGTGTGTAAGAAAGGCCAAGCACCTCCGGGGCACCTGGTCATCATCGGTGGCCGGGGTCACAGCAGCCATCGCGGTGTCTTGAAGCCTCGCCAGTTCATTTCAGGGCTTCCCAGACATCGAGAAGTGCCTTCGAAGATCTAACTCTAATCTTGCAGCTGCCCCCCAAGGTCCGGCTCTCTTGTGCTGTTCTCAGAGGAAAGGCGCAAACATGCTCATCGGCACCGTTTCCCGGGTGCCCTTGAAGAATAACGAGATTTCTGAAGCAGTGTTCTGGGCCATGCAGACGGGGGCCGCGACCTCCCCGAGGCGCCCCTGCCGCCCGGGTCAGGAGCCCCGGAGCCCCGCATGTGGTCCCTCGTGGCTTCAGGGCTCCCCTCTGCCGTGCCCCCCCCCCCACCGCCAGCCGAGCTTTGAGATGACACGTCTCCAGGCCACGTGAGCACACCGCCTTCAGCCTCCCCTCATCAGCTTTTCTCTCCGCCTTTTAATTATTTTTCCTGCCTTTCTCCGGACTTTCAGCTGCTTGCCATGCACGGAGCATCCACAGCTCGAGGTGTGCTGCAGAGGGAAGAGCGCACCTCAGCCATTTCTCTCCCTGTCTCTGTCACGCTCACGCTCACATCGGCTAACTCACCGGAAATTAGACGGCGCCGTGAAGAAATCTGGGCAGAGGCCATTGGGACCGTCAAGGGACAGGACTGGAATCCGTGCGGGCAGAGGCCGGCGGTTCACGTGCGGCGGGAGCCGAAGGAACTGGGACTCAGTCTCCCTTTCTTGCCCTGGGGTGTTGACTAAGTCACTGGATCCCTTGGAGTCTACGCAGGTCACTCCCAGCCACCCTGCTCAGCCTTCGCGCCTCCGAAAGAGACCCCCAGTCCAGCAGGTGGCCAGTCCCCATCCAGGTAATGGAAGGGCCACAAAACACTGCAGTGGAAAGAGAGCCCCGGCTCACATCCTCGACCTGCCACTTGCTGGCCAGAACCACTGCCTCCCTGAGCTCAGTCTCCCCATCTGTGAAATGGGGGTGGCAAGGCTGTTAAGGAACACGTGTGCCAGCCGTGCGTACCCCGTGGCCCGTGCCACATCCTCCTGCACACAGCCCTCTGGGCGTTGGCGCTGAGGTACCAGTGGTCATGTCTACCACCCAGGGCTACTGTGTGCTTGTCTCTTCATTCCAAAAATGCCACCAGGCGTCCCCTCCGGGCCAAGCACCAGGCTCCTGGCCGCAGATCCTCTGATGAGCAAGACGGATGTGGATTCTGCGGCTGCAGAGCTGAGCTCTAGCCTCGGGGGAAGGCAGAGAGCTCACCGGCGTACGTACCGCAGGGCCCTGGCTGGGAAGTGCACCGAGCCCTAACTGCCGGGGGGCCGGTCAGCCCAGCCCAGGGGGATGAGCAAGGGCTGCTCAGAGTAAACAGCGGTGAAGCCAAGGCTTGTAGGAGCCTGGGGCAGGGCTGTCCGTACCCGTGTCCGTTCGGCCCCGGCCTGGCCTGGCCACGTGGGAGGTGCTTGCTGAGGCTTTCTCTTACCTGCCTGAGTCTGAGTGCTGTCACCCTCGGGTCCTCATGGCCATCAGACGCACCGTCCCCGAGGTCCTTATGTCTTTCTGAAAATCTCAGAGCCTAAGGACCGTTTACCTGAAGGAACCTACAAGAAAACTCATCCGGCCGTGGCCCTCCCCGGCCGCAGTGGCTCCGGGGCTCCCCCCAGGAAGAGGCAGTGGCTGTCATGGGCTACTTTGGCCTTTAGGTGGCAGAATAAAGCAGGCTTTGCAGGCTTCGCTCCTCCGGGCCTCCCACCTCACCTTCTTGCTGGTCCCCACCTGCCCGGCCTCCCGCGCCCCCTCACGCCCCCTCCTCCGAAGGAGCCAGAGCCTCAGCCCGGCCAGGAAGACTGACGGGGCTCCGAGGCCTCCCCCCTCCGGCCCCTCCCCTCCCCGGGAGGCCAGCCTCATCGCTAGCCTGGGGGGAGCTGCTGGGGGAGCTAGGAGGAGACGTGCAGATTCATTTTGAGGAATCATAATGCCGCATTTACACACCATCCTGCCTGCAGAAATTGGGCTGGCAGATGCCTGGTCATGCTGCCAGGGCTGCGGGTTAGCGCCTCGGATTTAGCTTCTATCATTTCACGAGAGCTTACGGCCTTTACTGGGTTTTTACCCAATCGGTCTTTGGCCCCGAAGCATCCTCGGCCATTGAGTGTGTGCACCGTGTGCCCAGCCACCCACACGTGTGCGTAGCTTTTCAAATAAAACAACACCTCTTCAGACGCTGTGCACATTAAATATTTATCTGTGGCAATTTGTGCATATATATTTGATAAATGGACATTGGGATAGGGTTGGGGTGGGGGAGTGAGACGGGAGAGCCAGAGAGGCCTGATCCTTTTGTCTGG
>JAQQSY010004329.1:0-12368 GCA_028646535.1 Procyon lotor
CTCTTTCCGTATCTTCTTTTTTTTTTTAAGACTTTATTTATTTATCAGAGAGAGAGAGAGAGAGCGTACACAAGCAGGCAGAGAGGCAGGCAGAGGCAGAGGGAGAAGCAGGCTCCCCGCCGAGCAAGGAGCCCAATGACATGGGACTCGATCCCAGGACCCTGAGATCATGACCTGAGCTGAAGGCAGCTGCTTAAGCAACCGAGCCACCCAGGCGTCCCCCGTATTTTCTTTATATGGCTTTTACCTCTTTTTAATTTGGAGGTTCCCCGCCCCCTCTTTTAGTCCCCCTTACAAAGTGTTGACAAACCAGGTTGTTTATCTGTAGCATCTCCCTTGATCTGCATTTTGCTGACTGAGTTCCCGTGGGATAGCTTAACATGTTCTTCTGCTCTCTGTATTTCCTAGAAATTAGTAGGTGGATCTAGAGACTCATTCTTTTTTTTTTTTAAAGATTTTATTTATTTATTTCACAGAGAGAGGGAGATCACAAGTAGGCAGAGAGGCAGGCGGAGAGAGAGGAGGAAGCAGGCTCCCTGCCGAGCAGAGAGCCCGATGCGGGGCTCGATTCCAGGACCTTGAGATCATGACCCGAGCCGAAGGCAGAGGCTTTAATCCTCTGAGCCACCCAGGCGCCCCTAGAGACTCATTCTTTATTATTAACAACAATGACAACAGCCAAAATACTAATTCAGCAGCTATGTATTGAACACTTACTACATGCCTGAATGGGTTGCTATAAAAATACGAAGTAATTTTTTGGGGGGACTTTCATTAATCCAGGCAACTGACAGGCTCTTCTCGAGGGACAAATTGTTCTTGTTCGCTCTGTAACGTTAGCTTGGTTGCCAACTCAGAAGGTATCTCCAAAAGTGTTAGGCCTAGGGGGCGCCTGGGTGGCTCAGTGGGTTAAAGACTCTGCCTTCAGCTCAGGTCATGATCTCAGGGTCCTGGGATCGAGCCCCACGTGGGGCTCTCTGCTCAGCGGGGAGTCTGCTTCCTCCTCTCTCTCTGCCTGCCTCTCTCTGCCTACTTGTGATCTCTCTCTCTCTCTCTCTCTGTGTCATATAAATAAATAAAACCTTTAAAAAAACCCCAAAAGTGTTAGGCCTTATGTGCGAAACATACACTAACTGACAAAGGGACCACTGATAATAGTATAGAAGTGGTGCAGCAGTGCCTTCCTGAAGAACTAATTAACGGTAGAACCACTTGTACAGAAACCTCTGTCTGTTTTTCAAGGCTGGTTTTAACACAGGTACATTAACCAAGCACTACCGACAATGATGGCAAATTTCATAGGAACAGTTTGTAGGAACTCAGCAATAAAGGACTTTTAAAAAGAAGAGGAGGAAATGTCATTACATATTTCTAAGTAATCAGAACCTTAAGTTACAAAAAGGATGCAGAATAATAAGATTTCATAACTTGGTGCTTTCAGCTTTTTCCTATGAGAAAGCAGTAATAGTCTAACTAATGCTAATTACTTTTAAAGTAATACTGACTACTTGAAGAAAGGTCGATTTGCTGAAAATCCAACATGAAGGCTTCCTGTTCGTGAACAGTACTTGGCTAAGTCGTTTTAACTGTGGTTTAATTTAAAATAGTTTTTATTTAGTTTTATTTTAAATTAATAGTTTTAATTTAAAATAGGCTTTCTTTTCTTTTTTTTTTTTTTTTTTTAAAGATTTTAGTTATTTAGGGCACCTGGGTGGCTCAGTTGTTAAGCGTCTGCCTTCGGCCCAGGTCATGATCCCAGGGTTCTGGGATCGAGCCCCGCATCGGGCTCTCTGCTCAGCGGGGAGCCTGCTTCTCCCGCTACCATTCCCTCTGCTTGTGTTCCCTCTCTCGCTGTGTTTCTCTCTGTCAAATAAATAAAATCTCAAAAAAAAAAAAAGATTTTATTTATTTATTTGAGAGAGAGAGAGATCACAAGTAGGCGAAGAGGCAGGCAGAGAGAGAGGGGGGAAGCAGGCTCCCTGCTAAGCAGAGAAGGGGATGTGGGGCTCAATCCCAGGACCCTGAGATCATGACCTGAGCTGACGGGAGAGGCTTTAACCCCCTGAGCCACCCAGGCGCCCCAAAGATTTTATTTATTTGTCAGAAAGAGAACGCACAAGCAGAGGGAGTGGCAGGCAGAGGGAGAGAGAGAAGCAGGAATCTCTGCTGAGCAAGAAGCCTTACGTGGGACTCGATCCCAGGTTGCTAGGATCATGACCTGAGCTGAAGACAGAAACTTAACCAACTGAGCCACCCAGGCGCCCCTAATTTAAAATAGTTTTGTGGTTGATTTTCATACTGTACTAGTGAACATTTTATGTTATATGTATATTATGTTTATAAAAGTAGTTTAGTTTTAGGAATATGAATTTAATTCACTTCTACTATTAAATCTTTGCTTGGAAGGAAGGTAAGATGTTCAGATTTGTGGACCAAGAAGATAGGAAACAGTGAAGATTGCCCCAAACCTCAAAATTTTCAACTCTACTCTATAATTTTACAATATTATATTCAGCTATGATTCATAGAAATGACATTAAGTTTAAAATATTCATGTGTATCATTTTTTAAAGTTCTCCAAGGGGAAGTCATTTCCTTCTGTATTTTTGGAAAAGTGAATATTCATTTCTCCCTCATAATATTAAATTATGACAATCCTTGGCATTCAAATTAACCTGTCAAATTATATTCTCCGAAATTCTCCAACATTTGCAGAGATATGAGAACTTCTAAAAGTGAAAATATTAAGATATAATGGTTATTGACCAGACTGAAAAAATAAATACCAAAAATTACACTATTCCACCATGGAATACTGAGAAAGAATCAAACACAACCTCAGCTTATTTTGGATCAATAATTATTACAGGTTTCTATAAATAACAGGCCGGCCTCCAGTGTTAAAAGATGTTGGATCAGCATTTCCGGAAATCTATGACTAATGCCATTATGCTATCTGTCCCAGGGAGTTTTATTATGACATTATCTCTTCAGAAACTTTAAATATTAATCCATAGGTTATTCTCAGCATGTAATCCATTACTTTTTTTCTCATTCAGAGTACTTTCCCATTTAGCGCAAGCAAGTTAATGTAATTCTTCCAACATACTAAAGAAAACAAGATCAGATCGTGATATTCAAGTTTACATCAATTTGAGTAAAAATGCTCTATCCAAAGACTGTGCCTTGCCAGTCCCTTTTTGCCTCCTCAAATTATTTCTGAAAGCACAGCATCAAAGGAATATTATTTCTGACAAAAATTTTACAGTGTCATTCCTAGGAATATATTTCTACAGTTTGAGCAATTTTAGAATAAATTAAATCACGATATTCGTATTTTCCTTCTAAAATATGCAAATTGTTCTCTGGAAGGTAACTTTTCTGTCTCCAAACTGTGATTCCCTACCCAGCAGTGCTAGATGCTGTACACGGGCTGGTCCTAGCCCTTGGCCTTTTACTGCTTTGGTGCACACAGCCTCACGGCCAACTTAGCAGTCCCTGACCACCTTTTTTTTCTTATTCATAAAATGCTGTATTCATGTTTAATGGCATCATTAGGAAGACCACTGCAATGCGCCGATGGTAAACAACTTTTAAAATTTAAACCTGGGGATGGTGCGCCTGGGTGGCTTAGTGGGTTGAGCATCTGCCCTTGGCTCTTGTCGCGATCCCAGGGATCCTGGGATCCAGCCCTGCGTCCCCTGCTCAGTGAGGAGTCTGCTTCTTCCTCTCCCTCTGCTCCTCCCCACTCCATAAATAAATTTAAACCTGAGAAGTTGTGATTTTGTAAATTGTCAGGATAGAGAAACAGCTACAAGAAAGAAGAGCAGAGTGGACTGAAAGACAAATGCAAAACCTGGAAAGGGAATAATTGTTGGGAGTGACAGGTAAAACCGTGGTTTTGTTTTTGTTTTGTTTTGTTTTTTAAAGATTTTATTTATTTGACAGAGATCACAAGTAGCAGAGAGGCGGTGGGGTGGGGGGGAACAGGCTCCCTGCTGAGCAGAGAGCCCGATGCAGGGCTCGATCCTGGGACCCTGAGATCATGACCTGAGCCGAAAGCAGAGGCTTTAACCCACTGAGCCACCCAGGCGCCCCTCGTTTTTGTTTTTGATAAGCAGACTGGCCTTTGTTCAGGGCGTTTAGCTGCTGGAGCCCACTGTGGCTGGTTTTTACACTGCAGGCCAGGAATGCCAAGTAATACCGCTTGCGACGGGCTCTCACTCTGTGCCTGAAAGAAGTTGGTGTGTAAATATCCCAGCTCCTTCTGTCTCTGGTGGAATAACTGAGGGTGTGCCTGTGTGTGTGTGCGTGCGCGCGTGCGCGTGTGTGTGTGTGTGTGTGTGTGTGTGTGTGTGTGTGTGTTATCCTGGTTCTCAGAACCTCCCCAACACCAACAGATTAAATCTGATCACCCTCAGTGGTAACAAACTTAACACACACTATTGGCTGTCTTGTCTTCCTTTTCTTACTTCCCTAGTAACTTCCTCGTTCTCCTACTGAGATTTTCCTTTGTTTGTTTTTGTACCTTCCAAATAAACTACTTGCACTGGACTCCTTAGAGTCAGCTTCTGGGAGAACCAACCTAAGACTCATCAGCCCTTACTGCTTTGGCTCATTCTTTCCTCCAAATTTGAATTCAGTTGTCATCTCCTGATTTTATAATGCAGTGAAGAGAGCAAATGTCAACTTAGTTAGGAAATGACTCTTCCACTCCTTCTGACCAACCAGTCTTCTTTTTACACTGTGTCAAGGATACTCAATTTCATTTCTTTGCTCCAAGGTATAGATCTCTACAATTGAATTTGGCTACCTGGAGAGGGAGGAAAAGGGGTCTCTGGTTCTCTATAGTCAAATCAGAGTCCCAATCAGTACTTGGTAATTTCATAAGTGTCTTCCAGATTTAAAATCCTGTGAGTTTTAGTACCAATTCTATGGGAACTATTCCAGAAAATTGAAAAGGAGGGAATACTTCCCAACTCATTTTGAGTACAATATAGTACCCAAACCAGACAAAGGGAGTACAAAAAAGAAAACTACACAACAGTATCTCTCGTGAGCTTAGACACAAAAATCCTCAAGAAAAGTTCAAATCAAATCCCGGAATATATAAAAAGAAGTATCCACCATGACCAAGTGGAGTTTATTCCAGGATGTAAAGGTTCAATATTCAAAAATCAACTAGTGTAGGGCCCCTGGATGCCTCAGTTGTTAAGCGTCTGCCTTTGGCTTGGGTCATGATCCCGGGGTCCTAGGATTGAGTCCTGCATCGGGCTCTCTGTGCAACAGGGAGTCAGCTTTTCCCTCTCCCTCTGCGGCTCCCACTGCATGTGCTCTCTCGATCTCTCTGTTAGATAAATAAATAAAAGCTTTAAAAGAGATCAATTAGTATAATCCATCATATCAACATGCTGAAGTAGAATAATCACATGATGATATAAGTGATGCAGAAAAAGCATTTAACAAAACTAAGCACTCATAATAAACACTCTCAGCAAATTGGGAATTAGGGGAACTTCCATAATTTGATAAAGAGCATCTAAAAAATTATATATAGATAGATATAGATATCTATAGTTAGCATCTATAGCTAACCTCGGACATAATGGTAAAAGACAATGCTTTCCTCCTAAGACCAGGAAGAAGGCAAGAATGTCCACTTTCACTACTTTTTTTTTTTTAGTTTTTATTTAAATTTCAGTTAGTTAACATACAGTGTTATATTAGTTTCAGGCATACGCTATAGTGATTGAACGCTTCCATACATCACCCAGTGCTCATCACAAGTGGGCTCCTTCATCCCCATCCCCTATTTCACCCATCCCCCCACCCACCTCCCCTCTGGTAACCAGCAGTTTGTTCTCTAGTGTTAAGAGTCTGTTTCTTAGTTTCTCTCTCTCTCTCTCTTATTTTTCCCTTTGTTTTGTTTCTTAAATTCCACGTATGAGTGAAATCATATTTATCTTTCTCTGACTTATTTCGCTTAGCATAATACTCTCCAGTTTCATCCGTGTCACTGCAAATGGCAAGATTTCATTCTATTTTACAACTGAATAATATTCCATTATATATATGTGTGTGTGCCACATCTTCTTTGTTCATTCATCAATCGATGGACACTTGGGTTGCTTCCATATCTTTGCTATTGCAAATAATGCTATAAATATAGAAGCGCATGTATCCCTTTGAATTAGTGTTTTTGTATTCTTTGGGTAAATACCGAGGAGTATGATTGCCAGATCATAGGGTAGCTCTATTTTGAACTTCTTGAGGAACTCCATACTGTTTTCCACAGTGGCTGCACCCGTTTGCATTCCCACCAACAGCGCCCAAGTGTTCCTTTGTTCTCTCCAGCACCTGTTATTTCTTGTGTTGTTGATTTTAGCCATTCTGACAGGTATGAGGTGATATCTGATTGTGGGTTTGATTTGCATTTCCCTGATGGTATGTCATGTTGAACATCTTTCCATATATCTGTTGGCCATCTGAATGTCTTTTTTAGAGAAATGTCTGTTCATGTTTTCTGCTTATTTTTTACAGGATTATTTGTTTTTTGTGTGTTGAATTGTGTACGTTCTTTATATATTTTGGATACTAACCCTTTATCAAATATGTTATTTGCAAATACCTTCTCCCATTCTGTAGGTTGCCTTTAGTTTTGTTGATTATTTCCTTTGCTGCACAGAAGCTTTTTGTTTTTATGTAGTCCCATTAGTTTATTTTTGTTTTTGTTTCCCTTGCCTTAGGAGATATATGTAGACAAATGTTGCTATGGCCAATGTCAGAGAAATTGCTTCCTATGCTCTCTTCTAGAATTTTTATAATTTCAGGTCTCACCTTTAGGTCTTTCATCCATCTTGAATTTATTTTTGTGAAGGGTGTAAAAAAGTGGCCCAGTTTCTTTCTTTTGCATGTTGCTGTCCAATTTTCCCAACACTGTTTATTGAAGAGACTGTTGTTTTTCCATTGGATATTCTTTCTACCTTTGTCAAAGATTAATTGACCATATAGTTTTGAGCTTATTTCTGGGTTTTCTATTCTGTACTATTGATCTATGTGTCTATTTTTGTGCCAGTATCATACTGTTTTGATAACTGCTGCTTTGATATATAACTTAAAGTTCGAAATTGTGGTGCCTCCAGCTTTGCTCTTCTTTTTCAAGATTGCTTTGGCTATTTGGGGTCTTTCGTGGTTCCATACAAATTTTAGGATTGTTTTCTCCTAGTTCTGTGAAAAATGCTGTTGATATTTTGATAGGGATTGCATTAAATATGTAGATTGCTCTGGGTATGACAGACATTTTAACAATGTTTGTTCTTCCAATCCATGAACATGGGATGTCTTTCATTGCTTTGTGTGCTCTTCAACTTCTTTCATCGGTGTTTTCTAGTTCTCAGAGTCAGGTCTCTCACCTCTTTGGTTAGGTTTATTCCCAGGTATCCTATTGGTTTTGATGCATTCATAAATGGGATTGTTTTCTTAATTTCTCTTTCTGCTGCTTCATTTTTGGTGTATAGAAATGCAACAGATTTCTGTACACTGAGTTTGTATCCTGTGACTTTCCTAAATTTGTTTATCAGTTATAGCAGTTTTTTTGTGGAGTCTTTAGGGTTTTCTATACGTATGGTATCATGTCATCTGCAAATAGTGAAAATTTTACTTCTTCCTTACCAGTATGGATGCCTTTTATTTCTTTTTCTTGTCTGACTGCTGTGGATGGGACTTCCAGTACTATGTTGAATAGAAGTTGTGGGAGTCTACTCTTTGTCTTGTTTCTGTCCTTAGGGGAAAAAATCTCTGTTTTCCCCCAATAAGGATGATGTTAGCTGTGGGGTTTTCATAGATGGGCTTTATTATGTTGAGGTATGGTCCCTCTAAACCTACTTTGTTGAGGATTTTTATCACGAATGGATTATGTTCACCACTCTTATTCAGCATAGTATTGCGAGTCCTAGCCAGTGCTTTATTGAAAAAAAGAAAAAGGAAAAGAGGAAAAAGGGAAATAAAATCAGAAAGAAAGATTGAAAACTATCCCTATTTGCAGATGGCATTATTGTCTACATAAAACATTCCAAGGAATCTACCGAAAAAACCCACAAAACCTATAGTGTAGAGATACAGAGTACAAGAGTACTCTGTTCAGCAAGGATACAGAGTACAAGATAAATACACAAAAATCCATCAATTCCTATAACCAGCAATAAACATGTGGAAACTGAAATTTAAAACAATACCATTTAAGGGGACACCTGGGTGGCTGACTGACCTTCGGCTCGGGTCATGATCTCAGGGTCCTGGGATCGAGCCCCACATCGGGCTCTCTGCTCAGCAGGGAGCCTACTCCCCGTCCCTCCCCGCCTGCCTCTGTGCCTACTTGTGATCTCTCCCTCTGTCAAATAAATAAATAAAATCTTAAAAAAAAAAATACCATTTAAAATCACTACTCCCCCCCCAAAAGCCCCAAAACTAGGTAGGAATCTAAAAAAACACGTAAAGGATCTGTATGCTGAAAAATTTTTAATGTTGCTGAAGGAAACCAAAGATTTAAATAAAGGGAGAAACATACCCCGTTCATGAATTGGCAGACAATATAGTAAATATGTCAGCTCTCTCCAAATTGATATACAGGTTTGACACAATTCCTATCAAAATCCCAGCAAGACTTTTTAAAATAGATATAGACAAGTTTATGCTAAAAGTCATATGGAAAGACAAAGGAATTCGAATAGCTAAAACAATTTTGAAAAAGAGGAATAAAGTGGAAACAATCACTCCATCAGATGTTGACACCCTCTGTGGCTACAGTGTAAATGACACTGTGATATTGGTGAAGAAAGAGACACACAGATCAACAGAACAGAATAGAAGCCAAAAATGGACCAAAACAAATACACCAAATTGATTTTTAACAAACATGCATAAGCAATTCAACGGAGGAAGAATAGTCTTTTCAACAAATGGTGCTTAAATAATTGGACATCCATAAACAAAAGAAGAAGAAGAAGGAAGAAGGAGAAGGGGGAGAAGAAGAGGGAGAAGGTGGGGGAGAGGGAGAGAGAGAGAAGAACAAGATTACCTTTAACCTTACACCAATGTTCCTCATCTTTGGAGCTTATCTCATTCTAGTTAATTTTTTAAAAATATTATGTCATGTTAGTGACCAATAATGGTTAATTTTTCATATGTTTGAAAGTGTTTCCAGTTATCTTTCCTGAAAGGGACATGACTCCTTAAATGTCTGAAAATATTTGCCCTTGCACAGGAAGAAGAGCTGAACCGAGCCTGAATTATAGACTCACATTCCTTTTCTGACAGAATTGCATTTTTTTCTCTCCTTTGGTTCCAGACTTGAAGTTCCATGCTGGTGAAATTAATAATACTTAATAGTATTTTGGTCAGATTGAAACGAGAGATCAACAATGATAATGGGCAAAGCAGTATGAACAGATTTTTTTTAATTTAAGTTTTATGTTTTCTTGCTTTTTATTTACTTCCTTCCTGACTTTACTAAAATGGTTCACATTTTAGCCAAATGTTGAAATGCATTGATTGAAGAAATTTAACTCTGCAAGTAAAAAGGTGAATAATTTTCAAAGAGGAGAAACATATAACAGCCTTTTAATCCCTGTTTGGTTTTTTTTTTTATTTTGATAACTATTAAATGGTAGGTGCCTAGTCAAGCATGACCATGATTACAATCTTCATGTAGAAAATTGGGCCAGGGAAAAATATTCTCAACACACAATACACAATACACAAATTTTAATTAAAAAAATTTCAACTGCTTTGTTGAGGCATAATTGACATATAGTGAATTGCACATATTGAAAGGAAAAAATGATAAGTTTTGACATATATACGTACCCATGAAACCATCGCCACAATCAAAATAGTGAACATATTCTCCATCATCCACAGAAGTGTCCTTGCACCACTTTAGTCCCTCCCTTCTGCCTTTCCCAGCCCCCATCTCCAAGCAACCACTGATCTGCTTTCTGTCAGTATAAGTGAGTTTGCATTTTCTAGAGCTCTGTAATAAATGGAATCAAATAGCATGTGCTCTCTTTTGGTCTGGCTTCTTTCACTCAACATAATTATTTTGAGATTCATCATGTTGTCACATGTATCACTAGTTCATGTGAGTAGCATTCCACTGTTTGGATAGACCACATTTTATTTATCCATTTGTCACTTGATGGACATTTGGATAGTTTTTACTTTTTGATGCTTAAGAATAATGCTGCTTTGAATATTTGTGTACAACCTTTACTCCTTACCTCTGGAAACCACTGATTTCCATTTTGTCTTTATAGTTTTGCCTTTTTCCAGAATGCCATATAAATGGAATCACACAGTATGTAGCTTTTTGAAACTTGCTTCTTTCACTTACCATAATGCATTGGATATTCTTTCATGTTGTTGCTTGCAGCAGTAACTCGTTCCTCTGAATTGTTTTTTAAAGAGAGAGAGAAGGCACCTGAGGCAAGTGGGGGTGGGGAGCAGAGGGAGAGAGAGAATCTTAAGCAGGCTCCGTACCATTGCAGGGCTTGATCTCACGACCCTGAGATCATGACCTGAGCCTAAATCAAGAGTTGGACACTTAACCAACCGAGCCACCCAGGTACCCGGAATTCATTCCTTTTGAATGATGAATATTATTCCATCTTATTGGTGTACCACCATTTGTTTACCCACTCACTAGTTGAAGGATATCTGGGATGTATCCAGTTTTTTTACAATTCTGAGTAAAGCTCCCATACACAGTAGCATGCAGAGTTCTGTCTAAATGTATGTTTTCTTTTCTCTTGGGTAAATAGGAATGGGATCGCTGAGTGGTATGGCAAGTTGTATTATTTTCCTATTGCTGCTAAAACAAATGTCCACAAACTTAGTGGCTTAAAACAACACAAATGTATTCTCTTATAATTCTGGAGGTCAGATGTCCAGCATGACTCCTAAGTGACTAAAATCATGGGTTGCCTGGGTGGCTCAGTGGGTTAAAGCCTCTGTCTTCGGCTCAGGTCATGATCTCAGGGTCCTGGGATCGAGCCCCGCATTGGGCTCTCTGCTCAGTGGGGAGCCTGCTTTCTCCCCCCACCCACCCCGACTGCCTCTCTGCCTACTTGTGATCTCTCTCTCTGTCAAAAAAAAAAAAAAAAAAAAGTGACTAAAATCAAGGTGCCACTAGGGCTGATTCCTTCTGGAGGCTCTGAGTAGAGAATCCTTTTCCTTTCCTTTTTCAGCTTCTAGTGGCCATTTATATTTCATCTCCAGGTGGAATACAGGAGGATGGATGGAGGCCCATTCTTCCATCTTCAAAGCTATCACTCCAATCTCTACTTCCATCATCACATCACCTTCTCTTACTCTGAATCCTTGTGTCCCTCTTACAAGGACCATTGTGATTACATCAGTCCCACCCAGATAATCCAATATAATCCCCTCATTTCAGTATCCTTAATTGAATCACATCTGTAGTTCGTTCTTTTTGCCATATAAAGGAACTTTTACAAATGCCAAGGATTGTGATTTGGGCATATTTAGGGGGTTATTCTTTAGCCTATATATATTTAACTGTAAGAAACTGCCCAACTGATTTCCAAAGTGGCTGTAATGTTTTGCATTCCCACCAGCAATGTATGAAAGTTCTAGTTGTCCCACATGCTTGCTTTGCCCTTTATACTATCAGTCTTTCTAATCTTAGCCATTTTAGAGGGAATAGAGTGGTATTTCATTATGGTTTTAATTTGCTTTTCCCTAATGACTAATGATGTTGAGCAACTTCCTTTGTGCTTTTTTCAACTTTTTTGTCGTCCATACCTCTTATTCAGTAAAGTGTCTGTTACAATTTTTCTTACTATTTTTTTAGTTAGGTTGTTTGTGTTCTTATTATTGAGTTTTGAGAGTTCATCATGTATTCTGCTTACAATATTTCTTTTTATCAGATGTGTGTTGCAAAGATTTTTCTCAGGTTGTGATTCGTCTCTTACCTCTTCTTATGTTTATGTTTTTCTTTTTCTTTTTCTTAACAGTGTTTTTCCAAGAGCAGAATTTTGATGAAGTCCAATTAATCAATTTTCTTTCTTTCTTTTTATTTTATTTTTTCCCCAAATATGTTTATTTTTTCAGTGTTACAAGATTAATTGTTCATGCACCACACCCAGTGCTCCATGCAATACGTGCCCTCCTCAATGCCCACCACCAGGCTCGCCCAACCCCCCACCCCCTCCCCTCCAAAACCCTCAGTTTGTTGCTCAGAGTCCACAGTCTCTCACGGTTCATCGCCCCCTCTGATTTCCCCCATTCACCCTTCCCTTCCTTCTCACAATGCCCTCCATGTTTCTCCTTATGCTCCACATGTGAGACCA
>JAQQSY010004330.1:0-12368 GCA_028646535.1 Procyon lotor
TGCTCGATTGACTTATTTTGCTTAGCATAATATCCTCCAGTTTCAGCGGCGCCTAGGTGGCTCAGTGGGTTAAAGCCTCTGCCTTCGGCTCAGGTCATGGTCCCAGGGTCCTGGGATCGAGCCCCGCATCGGGCTCTCTGCTCAGCAGGGAGCCTGCTTCCCCCTCTCTCTCTGCCTGCCTCTCTGCCTACTTGTGGTCTCTCTCTATGTTAAATAAATAAATAAAATCTTTAAAAAAAATATCCTCCAGTTTCATCCATGTCAATGCAAAAGGTAAGATTTCATCCTTTCTCATGGCTAATATTTCAGTGTGTGTGTGTGCGTGTGTGTGTGTGTGTGTACACACATATGTATACCACATACTGCATCTTCTTTAGCCATGCATCTGTTGGTGGACATCTGGGCTTTTTCCATAGTTTGGCTACTGTGGACATCGCTGCTATAAACATTCGGGTGCACGTGCCCCTTCAGATCACTACTTCTGTATCTTTGGGGTAAATCCCTAGTAGTACGATTGCTGGGTCATAGAGTAGCCCTATTTTTAACATCTTGAGGAACCTTCATACTGTTTTCCAGAGTGGCTGTACCTGCTTGTGTTCGCACCAACAGTGTAGGAGGGTTCTCCTTTCTCCACATCTTGACCAACATCTGTTGTTCCCTCTTATTAATTTTAGCCATTTTGACAGGTAGGAGGTGGTATCTCACTGTGGTTTTGATCTGTATTTCCCTGATGCCAAGTGATGTGAAGCATTTTTTCATGTGTCTGTTGGCCATTTGGAAATCTTCTTTGAAAAAACCTTTGTTCATGTCTTCGGCCATTTCTTGAATGGATTTTTTGTTTTTTGGGTGGTGAGTTTGAGAAGTTCTTTATAGATTCTGGATACTAGACTAACTCTTTATCAGATAGGTCATTTGCAAATATCATCTCCCATTCCATGGGTTGCCTCTTAGTTTTGTTGATGCTTACTTCACTGTGCAGAAGCTTTTTATCTTGATGATAGTTTTTGCCTTTTTTTTTGCATTTTTGCCTCCAATAGTTCATTTTTGCCTTTCTCTCCCTTGCCTTTGGAGACATGTCTAGCAAGAAGTTACTGTAGCCGAGGTCACAGAGGTTGCTGCCTGTGCTCTGCTCCAGGATTTTGATGGATTCCTGTCTCACATTTAGGTCTTTCATCCATTTGGAGTCTATTTTTGTGTGCGGTGTAAGGAAATAGTCCAGTTTCATTCTTCTGCATGTTGGCGTCCAGTTTTCCCAAACCTTTTGTTGAAGAGACTGTCCTTTTTCCATTGGATATTCTTTCCCATTTTGATGAAGATGAGCTGACCACAGAGTTGAGGGTCCATTTCTAGGTCCTCTATTCTGTTCCACTGATCTACGTGTTTGTTTTCTAGTACCATACTGTCTTGATGCAGCAGAGCTTTGAATAGAGTCCATCTCAACTGCTTTGCAGTAGGGCTTGAAGTCTGGAATTGTGATGCCACCTGCTCTGGTCTCTTTCCCAGCATTCCTCTGGCTATTTCTCTGGTCCCACACACATTTTAGTATTATTTGTTCCAGCTCTGTGAAAAATGTCTATGTTATTTTCACAGGGACTGCACTGAATGTGTAGATTGCTCTGAGAAACATAGACATTTCAACAACAAAATAAAGAACCAGAGGTAATACTTTCTGCCATAGATTTAATCAATATGATTATTATTAACTGTGGTCTTTACCTACAGATAATGGGAAGCCTAAGAGAGTTTTAAATAGAGATCAATATAATCAAGGTCATACTTTCTAAAGTGCACCCTGTCACCAGGGTCTAGAATAGACTAGACTAGAGGAGAGCAAAATCAAGGTCAGGATGACCCATTAGGATCTGGGTGGAGCTGGGTGCTAATGGCAGAGATGTTGAGATGGAAGTATACTCCTACTAAACTAGTGATGTCCCAGATGAGGCCACTTTGCCTGTCACTGCCATGCCTACTGACACGCTTGCACTGTCTCATAATTTTCAAAGGGAAGCAGATCTCTCAGCTGCAGTAGTGTAATGTGTACCATGTTTGGAATCTATAATTACCACATTAAAAATAGATAGAAAGATACATAGATAGATAGATAGATTTAAAAAAAAATAAAAAAAACACAGGTCCTAACTTTGACACTGTTCTACCACCAGGAGTACAATCTTGCAATTTCTGGAAGATCAAAGATCCAAAAAGTATGGTGTCATGTGTATGAGTTTCCCATTGCTGCTTTAACAAATTATTACAAACTAAGTGGCTTAAAACAACACAAATATTTATTATCTTACATTTCTGGAGACAAGAAGCCTAAAACGGGATGGAGGAGCTGTGTTCCTCTGATGCGGGCAGAGCACACCGCTTGGCCTTTTCCAGCTTCTAGAGGTTACTGTATTGCCTGGCTCCGGGGCCCTTTCTCACATGACCCTGGCCTCTGGCTCTGTTGTCCTATCTCCTTCTCCGAAGCTGATGCTCCTGCCTCATTCTTATAAGGAGCCTATGATTATATTGGGCCCAACCAGATAATCTGAGAGAATTCCTCATCTCAACATCCTGCATGTAATCACACCTGCAAAGAGTCTTTTATAATGTAAAGTTACTTACTTCCAGGTTTCAGGGATTAGGACAAAAAGATCCTTTGGTTTGGGGTCAAGGATGGGGGAGGATTTATATTCTGCCTACTACCGTATATTGGATTCTCTTGTCATTATGAGTTATGAGCATTCACAAAACAGAGTTTCGACAGAACTTAAAATATAAAACATGGGTGATTAGCCTCAAGTCTACAATTTATCTAGATTGCATTAACACACAGCAATCAATTATAATAATAAAACAAAAACACCCCTAAATATTTTATGAGACTAAAATGAATAAAAATGGCATATGCTCTACAAGCACAATGAAATTCAGGAACTGGTATAGTGAAATGAGGAGGGTGAGTAGCTAGAAAGACACAGTGAACATCCTTTTATTTTCTTATTTGAAACATGAGAATAATCTCTCCTCCTCTTCTCCCTCCCCCTTCTCCTCCTCCTCTTCTCCCTATCTCTCATATCGTTCCTGAAAGAATAATAAAATCAAATAATTTTTAAGAACTTTCTATTACACAGTGAACTCTCGTGACGTGGTGCCCCTGTGCCTGCTCGGGGCCATAAACCCACCCAAGGAACCCACCGTTCTGCTTCTGTCGCCTGAGTCAACGGACTTCTGTCCTCATACCTCACACAAGTGAAATCACAGAGGTGTGTGCGTCCGTGTGTGTTTTACTCTTGCTGTCCCATGAACCTATGTGCCTCCACTGGGTAGTTTTCTATTCTGTAAGCATAACCCACTTTATTACTCAATGTATTTATACTTTAGATAGACAATTAGTTCATCTTGTCTTTTGGCTGTTCCCAATTCAGAGGATATGGACACCCAGACCCGTGCATTTGGTGGACAAACTCCTGTTGAGTCAGTACCTCCATATGGGATTACTAGTTCAGCACATATACAAACTGAACTTAGGAGACTGCAGTGTGGCTGCAATAACTTACAGCTTTACAATCAAGGCACGAGAGGATCAGTTTTTCTGTAAGCTCTGCAATGTAGGATTTTGTCCTTTTTAAATATCTTACTTATTGTGGTGAGTTAACTGTATCACATTTGTATTTTAATTTCTATTTCCTTGGTAATAATAATAGAATATTTTCACCTTTGTTTGCCTCCTACATATAATCTTTTAAGAAATGTTCCAGATTTCCTATTATGTTTACTGTCTTTCTTTATATTGCTAAATGGGAATATGTACACACAAACATATCTGAGAACAAGTTCTTTACCAGGTACATGTGTCGCTAATAGATTCTTCCATCTTGGGAGGTGCATTTTTTTTCCTCTCTTAACGATATCATTAGAAAAAGAGAGTATCTTAATTTTTAAGGGATTCCAATTTGTAAACCATTTCCTTTATAGTTACTGCTTTTGGTGGCCTGGTTAAGAAGTCAGGGCCTAATCCAAGGTTATGATGATATATTTTTGCACAGATTTCCAGAATATTCATTATTTTAAATTTAAAAACCTTAAATTTAGGTCCATAATCTCATCTGAGATAAATTTTTGTTTTTATTGTAAAGTTGGGGCAAAGTAATTTTTTTCCATATGGATATACACTTGAGCTAAAATAATTTAAGAGTTTATTTGTGATGCTTTTGAACTTCCCCTATGCACAAACATGCCATTTATGTATAATAATCTGTTATAATCTCTATTTTTGTTTATTGAATGGGTTATGAT
Organism: Procyon lotor; assembly: GCA_028646535.1. NCBI lineage: Eukaryota > Metazoa > Chordata > Mammalia > Carnivora > Procyonidae > Procyon > Procyon lotor. The sequence goes on from JAQQSY010004330.1 coordinate 4,285, forward strand.
CTCCAGTTTACCCTTAAATATCCCAGGTGATGGAGTACTTCCTTGTCCCATCCAAATCTCAGGAAGAAAGATTTCAGTACTTATCAATTTAACATATTGGGTTTTTGTTTTTGTTTCTTAGAGAGAGAGGTAGGGAAAGGGGGGCAGAAGGAGAAGGAGAGAGAAAAATCCAAGGCAGGCAGGCTCCACGCCCAGCACAGAACCTGACAAGGAGCTTGATCTCATGACCCTGAGATCATGACCTGAACCAAAATCAAGAGTCGTATGCTCAACCAAATGAGCCACCCAGGTACACCTTTTCTGAGTTTTTAAAATTATAAATGAGTATATATTGTTATACTTTTTTTCCTTTTGTATTCAGAAGATCATATATTCTTTTTTTACGCTATTATGCTGAATTACAGTCATTGAATGTTAAATGTTAAAAAATAACACAAAAGGGGCGCCTGGGTGGCTCAGTGGGTTAAAGCCTCTGCCTTCGGCTCAGGTCATGATCTCAGGGACCTGGGATGGAGCCCAGCGTTGGGCTCTCTGCTCAGCAGGGAGCCTGCTTCCCCCTCTCTCTCTGCCTGCCTCTCTGCCTGCTTGTGATCTCTGTGTGTCAAATAAATAAATAAATAAAATCTTTAAAAAAAAATAACGCAAAACATTGCAAACAAATATCATGGCTTGTGATATAATGTCCCTTCTAAAATTACTGATATGGCCCCAAGAGATGAACAACGCCCCTCTTTATTCTTCCATGCAGTTCCATTTCCTTGATTTGGGGCTAGCTCTGCAACTTGACCTGCTTCTCACTGCTAGAGACAGTGCGTGAATTCTGAGACTTTCCAGCCCCCCCAGCAATAAGTCTCTCTAGGGAAAGCCGGGCAACACATAAGAAATCACGCAGCACTGGTACAGCCAGACACTGAGGACGCGCAGGTGACAATGTGGAGAGGCCGCCCCGAGAGCGAGACCTGCCAGCTGTGTCAGTCCTCCAGCACAGAAGTAGGCAGAAAAGTGGGGAAGCCCTCAGAGGGCTCCCATCAGAGCCCCATCCGACCACATGTGCATTCAACATAATAAATAAGGAAGGAAGGAAGGAGGGAGGGAGGGAGGAAGGGAAGGAAGGGAGGGAGGGAGGGAGGGAGGGAAGGAAGGAAGGAAGGAAGGAAGGAAGGAAGGAAGGAAGGAAGGAAGGAAGGAAATTCAAATAAAGGAGATAATATTAACTAACTAAAATCCCATTTACTATTTGTTGAATTCTTCACAACAAACTGCATTCATTATAGCCTGTGAAATCTAGGCATGTCTACTTACTAGGACAGTCAATCGCAAGTAAATCCAATTTTAAATTCGCAGCCCTTGGGATCATAGTCATGCTTCCATCCATTCATTAGTTATTCGATGAACATTATTTAATAAACATTTACTGGAATCTACTGTGCCTGTCTTTAGGGAATATAACAGGGAGAAAGAGTTCGAAAAACTCACTCTGAACTCCAAGATCCTCTGTGTCAGGGGGATAAGATTAGGTAACCAGCAATTATTTATAATGTAAGATGATATGCATAATATTTGACTATATGGACAACAGTACCTATGAAACTAAATAGTTCTTACAGAGAACAAACTGATGGTTACCAGAGGGGTTGAGTTAAAGAGATGATGGGGATTAAGGAGTGCACTTGTCAGGATGAACACAAGAGTGATGTATGGTAGTGTTGAATCACTAAATTCTACACCTGAAACTAATACTACACTGTATGTTAACTAACTGATATTAAAATAAAAACTTTTTTAAAAAGTGAAAAAGAAAGAAAGGGAGGGAGCGGGGGAGGGAGGAAGGGCCCTCCCCCCAAAAAAACACTTGCCAAGTTAAACTACTCAATGCAAGGACCTGTGGGAGATAATAATAAATTGTTATTTCAAACTACCAACTTAGGGGTTATTTATTGTTGTTCTGTTTCTAAAGCAACAGATCATTGGAACAACTGCTTTTTGATCTCCTAATCCTCCACTTAAGATTTCTGAGCCAATTTTCATAAGATAGAATAGTAGGGCCACATGTACCCCAATGTTCATAGAAGCAATGGCCACAATAGCCACACTGTGGAAAGAGCGGAGATGCCCTTCAAAAGAGAAATGGATAAAGAAGATATGGTCCACATATACAATGGAATATTATGCCTCCATCAGAAAGGATGAATATCCAACTTTTGTATCAACATGGACAGGACTGGAAGAGATTATGCTGAGTGACATAAGTCAAGTGGAGAGAGTCATTTACCTTATGGTCTCACTTACGTGTGGAGCATAAAGAAAAACATGGAGGACATTGTGAGAAGGAAGGGAAAGGGGAATTGGGGGGAATTGGAGGGGAGATGAACCATGAGAGACTGTGGACTCTGAGCAACAGACTGAGGATTTGGGAGAGGAGAGGGTGGGGGGTTGGGCAAGCCTGGTAGTGGGTACTGAGGAGGGCACGTTATTGCATGGAGCACTGGGTGTGGTGCATGAACAATGAATCTTGGAACACTGAAAAAATAAAATTAAATTAATTACAAAAAAAGGAAAATGATAAAAAAGAATAGTGTGTAATTTTCTTTCTTACCACACTTGTGTAAAATTTTGGTTAGTCTTGTTTTATAAAGTGAGTAGATATGTATTTTATCTGAAAGAGTTTTTGTATTATCAGTGATATTATCTCTGTTAGAAATTCTCCGGTGAAGAAACATCAGGAGGAAGAATATTCTGTGGAATTCAGTAAAAGAAATTCATTAACAGATTAAAGAATATTTTAGATTTTCTGTTTCTTCTGATATTTATTTTATCTGTATCTTCAAAGTTATTGACCAAAATGTGTTTAAAAATTATTTTTTATTATGTATTTAAAATCCACAGAATGTGTGATATCCTTGACACACAGAGTATTTCCCATTTCTGTTTTCTTCCTATTTTTCAGGGGTGGGGTGGGGAGGAAGCAAGGAGGAGACTATAAACCAAAAATACTTGTTTATTATTTTACTTTCAACTTTTCTGTCAAAAGTGCCTCTTAAGCAACACAGAGTTGGGTTTTAATTTTTTAAATTTGGCTGACAATATTTATGTTTCAGCAGGAATATTTAGTTCATTCATACTTAATATAATCACTATTTTATTTGGATTCAAATCCCCCTTTTTGTTATTTATGTCCTATTTGTTCTGGTGACTCTAATTCTTTTTTTATCCTTTCCAGATTTCTTTTAGATTATCAAGATTACTATTACAACATAATAATTGCTATTATTTTACTATCCTTATTTTTCTACTCTTCCCTCTATTAGATATTTACTAGAACATATTTAGTATAAATACCTTCTACTTTTAACTAGTTTCTCCACAGATTTTCACAGGTACCAATGACTTATCAGAGGTATTCAAAACTAGAACCCATCACATCCCAGATGATCAAGATCATTGCTATCCCTGTTTACAATTACTAATTCGATTTCATTTTAACCTCCTGACTTTTGTGCTATTATTTGCATATGACTTAATTCTCCATACATACATTTTAAACCATTTTAAAACTTGGTTTTTAAAAAAAAACAAGTATTATTTTTGTTTCTATGGCCAACATGCATTTAAATTTACATATGTATTTATTTTTACTAAAATCTTCAATCCCCCTGCTTTTCTGATTTCCATCCAGAATTTATTTCCTTTCTGCTTCATATGCTGCCCTTCATATTTATATTGGTTTGCTGCCAAGGAGTTACCCCAGTTTTTCTTTAAATGTCCTTGTTTTATTTTTATACTTTAATTTGTTTTTGGAAGATATAGACTCCAGGTTGGCAGTTATTTTGTTTCACCAATCAATATAGTTTCCACAATCTCTACAGAAACACGTATCAGAACGTTGTTGTTTTTTGAAGGTAATGTGATCCCTTCCATTTTTGTTGATTTAAATTTATTTTCTTTCTTGTCTTTGGCTTTCAGCATTTTGACTATGATGTACATGGTGTGGTTCTTTATATTCATCCTCCTTGGTGTTTATAGTTGGATCTGTGATTTAATGTACTTCCTAAGTTGTGAAAAATGGTCAGTCATTGTCTTCTCAAATATCATTCTGATGTATCTTCTCTTTCTTCTCCATCTGGAGTTCTCAGTGATTATTTTTTTAGACTATCTAACTGTGTACCATATGTCTCATAATCTCCTATGTGTTTTCTATCCTTTCCTCTCTTCATTTTCCAATCTGATATTTTCCACTGATTTATCTCCCATTTCAGTAATTTCCTATTCTGTTGTGTCTTACTTGCTATTCAGCCTAAATTTTAATCTCAAATTTCAGTTATCTTATTTTCAGTTCTCGAATTTCCATCTGGTTTTATTTTTATAGATCTCAGTGATAAAAATTTTCATCTTTCTTTATACGTGTTTATCACAGTTCTTTTAAAGTCTCTCTCTGATAACTACAATATCTGAATCACTTATGTTTCTTATTCCATTGTCTTTTTCTCCCTTTCAGTGTGTGCTCATTTTATCCTGTTCTAATTAGGATTTGAGAGGCCTGGATAGTGTATAAAACTGTATAGAAGCTCCAAGTGATGGTACTTTCCTCTAGAGATTACTTAAATTTCTCCTGGAAGACCACTGATTAGAAACAAATGAAGTAAATTACATTTTAAGTACTTTTAATTTCATTTATAAGTATTACGCATTGTTATGGGAAAAACATGAAAATACTCCACTAGTTTTGAAAATCTTATTTTACAACTGTCTACATATGAATGTGAGGGTCCATCCTTAAACTCTGTTTATTCTGATATTTAATGGTTTTCATAACTGAAAAATATCCACACAAAATATAAAATTACCCCGACAGAGTAAGTGCACCACTGTTCTCACCTGCTAAATATGGTTCCACACATTCTTTTCCATTTCCAAAATTAATTGAGAAAGGAGTGAATTAAACAGAGGCTAAGATAAAACTTCTGGGCTAGAAAAAGACCAGAAAATACCCAGGGCCATAAAATAGAATCATCGGGGTTATCTGCTCCAGTAGGAAAGACTTTATTTGCATTTCTAGTAAAAAAAAAAAAAAATCTGTAAATTATCATGTAACTTCCCTATGTCCGCCACCTTTAGTTATAACGAACAGGGAGGATGTCTATTAAGTGAGTTTGCAAATCAGGATTGAGGGTATTGTCTGAATTGTGTTATTTTGTTACGTCTAAAATTTTTTTTTTTCTATTTAATACAATGGAAGGCACAATTATTTCAGCTCTGACAAGAATACTAGCATGACAGGTGAATTTCTCAATGTGGCTATGCTGTACTCCCCCGTAATTCAATCAAATAGTAAACTAGCTGTATCTTGGAGGTGTTCTTAAAGTTCATAAGAAGTTCAGTGTAGGGGAGGGAGATAAGCCTGGGTAATGGGGGTGGACTGGATTCGATGAGTTCTCTGAGGCTTCCTGAAGACGAAATGTAGCCACAGAAGGGCAGCTGAGCTCGAGGCCCAGCTCCAGCCCGCTCTTCCTGGGGGCCCGCCCTATGGATTCGGACATCCCTGCATAGCCCCAGTAATCACGTAAGCCAATTCCCATAATAAATCTCTCAGGATACATCCCCTATTGGTTCTGTCTCTCTGAGTGGGCTCTACTAACACAACGAATGAAGTAAAACACAATCACATGTCACAGGCTTGTACTCAGAGAATGCAAACACAGAAACCAATCACAGCCCCCTAAAATTCTCTTCCATTCTTCAAGCTAGTGTTCAAAATACCTCAAGAATTTACCATGAGTGGGGCGCCTGGGTGGCTCAGTTGGGTAAGCGTCTGCCCAAGGCTCAGGTCATGATCCCGGGGTCCTGGGATGGAGCCCCACATCAGGCTCCCTGCTCAGTGGGGAGCCTGCTCCTCCCTCTCCCTCTGCCCCTCCACTCCACTCCTGCTTTCTCTCTGGCTCTCTCTCCCTTTCTCTTAAAAAAATAGATAAAATTAAAAAAAAAAAAAAAAAGAATTTACCATGAGCAAGACATGAGATCAAACAGGACAGCGGATACACAAGCTTCAAAGTTTTGTCAAGTACTATCAACAAAGAGGAAAGGGAACGTCCTAAGAGAAGAGCTCGTCACTGTAACTATCCATGTAGAACAATGTGTCCAGATACAAAGAGTCACTGAATATCCCAGAACAGCCTGGGCTTATGACTGTCACTGTGGGGACTTTGATCCGGTCACTGAAAGGTACCTGAAGATAATGCACCCTCTGGGATTCTGATAGGAACGTTGTTTTTTGTTTGTTTCTGTGTTCATTTCCAGAACAATATCTGTGCCTCTATTCAGGGCTTATTTTTAATTTTTCAATTAATTAACATCAAAAATACAGTGAAATAAAACCTAGCCTCACAACTATTCATATGCCTAAGGCATTGACCTCAAAATACATGTAATGTATTGCTCAACTCCTCTTTTCATTTGAATTTTTTCAAAGATTTATGCCTGGAAGATAACTTTTTGCATTCTCTTTGATTAGTGAAGTTGATGAAAATTTAACTGGCAAATAGAGGTTCCAGTCCAACCCATCCACTAATTAAGCAGTATCTTCTTTTTTAAAGCAGAGAAGTAACTGAATCATTCAAAGAAAATCCAGAACTTAACAACACGGCTCCCAGATCACAGCAATCACACAGAAACCTCACACAGACAGTAAGTGGTATGTTTCACTGCAGAGGCTCGAAAGTTACACGTATTCAGAAAAGTAAACTTGTAAGACGAAAATCTAGAGAAGGATTTATCCACTAATTCATTCAGCAAACACTCCCCGCTCACTAAGTGCCAGACAGCGGCGGGGACCAGCTGGACGGACAGGTGGGACCGGGACCTCCCTGGGCTCCCGTGCTGAGGGGAAACCACACGCGTAGGGCAGGGGCGTGTGCACGCAGCTCCGTAGAGTAAGGGTGTGACACAGAAGGCCGCCAAGCTCCGTCACGTGAGGTGACCCCTGGAAGGTGGGAAGGAGCCTGCCCGGGGCTCCGGGGCGAGGAGGGGCGTGGCTCAGCCAAGTGAGAAGCCCGTGTCCCTGGCAGCAGCGCAGGCACAGGGGGGCGTCACGTGGAGCCTTTGCTCAAACTGCATCCGGCTCGTTCCCAAGCCAACGACCTGTTAGAAGCCATGCTGTGATTACCATCTTTATGAATCTGTCAGCCTTTAACAACTTCCTTACATCGAGTCCTACAAGGGGAACTGCTGGGTCAAAGAGGATGAGATATTTTTTTACAGTATTTTAAACGCAATCCCAAATTGCGTGAGGGGGCAGGTTAGCCTAAGTCTCACTAGCCACAATTATTAATACCGGATGGATTCTGCAGACATCTTCTATGTTGAGGATACAAACTTTATTCCCCAAAACCCAAAGGAAATGAAAATAGTCCGTAAGTCCTTGTACATTATTTTCTAGGCGAGCCGGCTTAGTTGTGTAACATCTGTAACTGGCAATAAACTAAACTCACTTCCTCCCAGACCCCGAGTCAGACCCTTCTGCACCCACACGTCGGGTGCTGTGGGCATTCTGGGTCCCACGTAAATATTAAACTGCAGGGCCGTAGACACCACACGAGGCTGCTTATGTGTTCACTCTGCTGCTCTGTCTTCTCCTCTGTCATCCCTTTTGTAAACTTTTCTATCGGTTTTATGGAAATTTGGATAGTTGGCAAAAAACACCCTGTCCCTACAAATTCCTATGTTGGGACCTAACCCCAGCTGACAGCATCGGAGGTAGGACTTCTGGGAGGTGATCAGGTCACGAGGGCACAACCCTAAACTCTCCCATCCTTCACTCCTGTGAGGACACAAAGAGAGAAAGCCATCTGTGAACCAGAGTTAGGTTCTCACTGTACACAGACTCTGTCGGCACCTTGATCTTGGACTTCCAGACCTCCAGAACCGTGGAAAATAAATCCCTGTTGTTTATAAGCTGTCCTATGATAGCGGCCCAAATGCACTAAGAAAAGCCCCGAGACAGAACTGCAGACAGCAGACGGTTCTCAAAATACAATCTCCAGACCAGCAGCTTGAGACTCATTTAGGAACATGTGAGAGAGAAAAATTCC
>JAQQSY010004331.1:0-12368 GCA_028646535.1 Procyon lotor
GGGAAAATGCTTGGAAAGTTCCCGATGACGTAGCAGATCCCGTTCTGTGTTCCGACACAGGGGAACTGTGTAATCATTACAGTACCTCGTGAGGTTTGGGATTCGGATGCGCCTAGACCGCTGCCCCCCGGGATCCGTGTGGACAGAACTCTCCGGAACCTGCCGGAGAATCACCGTCCCCTTTACAAGTGTGCAGGGCAGGGTGGAGGCTCCCCGACCTGCTGGCCCGGGCAGTGATGCTGCAGGTTGCTGAGCCCAGAGGTGGCCTACAGACGGAAGGCTTGCTGTGACAGCTACTAGGAACCATAGCATCTCTTTCCAAAGTCACTAAAACCATGGACCGTCAGAAATGGGATTTTAAAAAAAAATCTTATTTGTTTGTTTTGGAGAGAGCACACGAGTGTGAGCACAAGGGAGGAGCAGCGGGAGGGGGAAGGCTCTCAAGCGGACTCCCTGCTGAACGCAGAGCCTGATGCGGGGCTCGATCCCACGACCCTGCGATCATAACCTGAGCCAAAATCAGGAGTCTGACAGTTAACCAACTGAGCCACCCAGGCACCCCAGAAAGGTGGGATTTATTTGGGGGCTTTGGACACAGATGGCATCCTGGTCTCAAAGTGACAACTCTGAATCCCAGGCAATGAGATGTAGGAGATGGAGAGCTTTCTTCCCTCAGGACCCTCTCTCTTGTCCTCCTGTCGCTTCTGTGAAAAGCACAACCTCCACTTTTCACGGTGGAAGTGAGATAGTGGAATATCGAAGGGCATGATGAACACAGGCAGTTTTTATCTGCATGAGATCTGCTTCCTCCTTAAGACCAGCCTACTTGACATTCTTTGGCAAGTCCCCTCCCTTCCACATGTCTTGGGTGAGCCTGACACTGCTGCCATTTCAGGGAGGTGGCTTGTGACTCTGGCGTAGGCCTCTCAGCTTATTGTGGACCGTGTCCCGCCTCCGTCTTCCCAGTCACAGGGGTTGGCTGCTGGAGACGCGTAGACCCCCTTTGCCGGGAAAGTCAGGCCGCAGCCCTTTGTAGCAGCTGTTGGAAGAGAGGAACTCTCTCGTGTGGAAGCTGTTGAGAGGTGGGGATGTGCTCTGCAGCGGGGAGCGAGCACCTGGCCTCCACGAGGGAGACTGCCCGCCAGATAACACAGCCTGGAACAAGGAGAGTCCAAATAAAGTGAGGCCTCCTTGGTAATGACATTGGAGCCCCTGGATTGAGCATCCCTGACTGACTCCTGCCCTACTCCTCTTCTCAGATTTATCTAAGTCCTTCTGGAGCTGGATTTTCTGTCACTTGAAATCCGAAGAGCTGTGACTCCATGTCAAGTGAAGGACTCAAGGTCAGGACCCAGACCTTTTACCTCCTACCCCCGAACTTCCCCTGCTGTTCTGGATTTCAGTTTAGCAGACTTTTTGGCAGGCGATTGCACATGGGAATTCATAAGCGGTAGCAGTGCTTCAAGAAGAGAATATGTACCGTTTGCCGACACAATTAGTGGAAGTGTGGGGACGGAAGGAGTGAGCTGACAGAGCAACAAGCCGTCCCTGAGCTCTGGAACCTTTGCTGGGGCCTGACGTGCACTGTCCCGTTGTGTTTTCCCAGACCCCGCACAAGCCCACCTCGCTGATGGAGGAACTCACAGCGGGAAACGTCGAAGAGTCCCCCATCCCCCATCCCTCGACTTATCCTGGTCGAGGGGCATCTGCAACTAGGGTCACCTGCTGGCAGCCCCAGCTCGGAACAGCCCATCTGTGCTGAGCAGGAAGGGGCGTCCCTGCGCTTCTCTGAGGGCCCGACAGTCTGGCACGCAGGAGGCGTGTGGTAAAATTCTCCATCAAATTTGTTCAAATGCACTAATGAACCCAGAATAATTGCTACCCCCAAACTTTCTATAATCATCCATCATGGACGCCTCAAAACCCCATAATGATCAGCAAGAGAATATTCATCTCAGCGTGTCTCTGCTAAGTCGCCAGTTCCTCCATCTTAGGGAACAGGTGTTTTGGAGAAATGGCTGTATTTATGAGGTTCATTAGGATGCCTCCCACCTGCAGCAGAGACGGCCACCTCAGGAGAGAGCGGAGTGAGACGTGCTGGGAAGGGACGTGGACAGAAAGAGCCTTGTCCTCCCAGAGACGGGCAGAGCTGGCCCGAGCCCTCCCCCACATGCCCACTGACCAATGGCGGCGGTGAAGTTCCTTGCCATCTCTCCCAGGGTCAGGGCCTTCTCAGATGATGAACCTGCCAAAAACTCTGTCCTCATAACGTTTGGTCTGGTCCTGCTCAGACCCTATCACGAGGTTGACATGGCTCCCTGTGGGCGTGAGACACTTTACCACTTGGGTCCGAGGTGCTCAGGGCCCCCCTGACGTAGACTGTCAGACAAACTGGAGGAGTTGGGGGTTTCCGCAGACCACGTTTTGTTTTACTCCCAAGCAAAGCTAAAAGTTCACGACTCTCCTGTGGAATTCCCTGATTTATCGTGCTTCGCACTATTAAAAGAACAGCACTGCTCAGGCCTACTTGGGATGGGAGACCCATCCTGGCGGTGTCAGTCCCAGCCCAGGGATGCTGAGCCTCTGTGTGTGTGACTCATTAGCACGACGACGCCAGGTAAGGCAAGGTCAGGGTCCCAGCTGACATGCTCGGGGTGGGGGGTCCGAACCCTGATGGTTTGGCTCCAGAGCGCGCTTTCCGCCTGCTAAGTGCCGCGGCCTCCCCACCGTGAGCTGGAACACGACTCCCCCTTGTGTGTCAAAGAGGGCACCTCCTGCTGGAGGAAACCTTTTGGCCCCGGCTCCTCCCACGTCCCCAGCCTCCCTGGCCCCCGCCTGCGGCTGACCTTAGGCCCTGTAGGTGGCCTGGCCCTGAGACGTGTGCCCTCCTGTGAGTTACTCCGTCCACGCCCGCCTTCCCTGGTGGGTGTAAAGGCGCTGGGCTCCCTCGTGAGGCTCGCACTTGCCTGGCAGCCCTCCGCCCATTTCCTCCCCCGGCACTGGTTTACCGTCCAGCTGCTTTAAGGGGGATGTCCCCGGGGTGTTCCTGTGCTGTGACATCCGACTCCTTCAGAAACGGAACCTGACAGCCTCCCAGCACCTGTCTCGCCCTCGCCTTCAGTCTTGCTCTGGGCAGACATCCCACGTGGAGCCCTGGGGCCAAAGTCATCTCTCCCTGGGAGACATGCACTTGGCAGTCGTAGCAGAAAATAAAAGGAGTTACCAGAAGCGAGAGCTCCTCCCACGGCCCCGGCTGCGGTTCGGGCTTGTCGACGGGAGCAGTGTCCCTGATTGCACTCAAAGCCGAGTGCCATAAATTACCTCGTTTCAGACCAGTCCCACTTGGTCCCACTGAGCTTACATTACAACAGTGGGGTGTTAAGAAGCACGTCTGAAAGAGGGGTGTGAGATACACATGGAGCCTCTGTTTCCCCTCCGTGTGGCGCGGCCTCTCAATCAGGTATTTCTTGCGCTCCTACTATGTGTTGGGGGGACGGCGGTGAGCAAAGCAAAGGGGTCCAGTCGTGTGGGGTCCACATGACTAGTTGTGGGGAGGCAGAGCCATCTGATGACCTGTTGTTCCCCGATGCCCACTGCACCGAATCACAGTCCTGCCTAGAGGGTCAGTGCTGGGTCAGGTCCCCATTACGCCATGTCAGTCAGGGGTCCCCGGCAACATCAGTATCTCCCGCCCTCCAGAAAACGTGCGCTGCAGCGATTACTGAGGATCTCAGGGCTTCGGGGAAGCCTGCATTGCGGGCCCCAGGGATTGTGTGTGGGGGGGTGTAGTTCACATGTGATAAAAGTGCTCCAAAATTCCTGTGTGCCCAGGCCTCAGGTTCTGTGTCAGAGTGAAGGGCCTTGGCCAAGTCACAGACTCCACGGCAGGAAACCGCACTCCCTGTGTAGTTAGTGCGGCTCTGCTTCTGGACACGGGGCCCCGGGTCCCCCGCTCCAGGCCTCACAAGGCTGCAGCCCAGGTGCTGTCGGGGCCTTGCTCCCATCTGGCGACCGGACCGGGGAAGGAGCCGCGTACAAGCCACTTCTGGTTGTTGGCAGAAGTCATTTCCTTGTAGCTGTAGATTTCATAGCATCTTTTCAAATGCGGCGGCGGAGAGAGGCCATTGCCTCGAGGCTCTGATTTATGAAAGCTCAGACCCTCTTTTCTTTTTTGTTTTTTTTTTCCCTTGTTTTTGGACAACTATTACTTAGGTATCACCCACTGAGCGTTTGCGGGTCACCTGGCCCCAGGTGGACGCTCCGTGCCCGAAGCCTCCGGCGCAGTTGCAGTCGGATAGTGGCTGGAGTGAGCACCGTGCTGGGGCCTCCGCAGGCTCGGGTCCGGCGGTCAGTGCTGGCGTGCTGGCTGCAGCACCTACGCGTGACCTGGCCCGTGGCTCCGATGCCCTGTGGCCTGGAGGCTCAGGGGCAAGAGCGAGTTGGATTCTGTTTGAGAGAGCTCACCCGATTAGACCCAGCGTGTCCCGGAGAACCTCCATCGTGGTGAACTAAAGTCAACCGATCGGCAACCTTAACTCTATCTGAAAAATCCCCTTCTGCCGAAAAAAAGAAAAGAAAATCTCACCTAATTCCAGGAGTGAAATTCTATCATATTCAAAGACTCTCCTCGACTTGGGGACAGGGGTCGAGGGGCATGTACCCCAGGAGATGGGAAGCTGGAAGTGGTCCTGCGGTTCGGCGCAGCGTGGCTGGGGGCGGGGGGGGGGCGCTCCGGCGGCCCGGACGTGGCAGGACCCCTGCCCACAGAACGGAGCCCCGCACTTCCACTCAGAAACTGCCCATCGTGGGGGCCCAGCCCAGCTCCCCGGGCACGTTTTTGAGAAAGAGAATTCCCAGCGAGATCCGGAGCAGAAAATTTCTCCAAATATCTCAGCTGCCTTTAAGAATTCCTTTCATGCCGTTCAAAGTGAGATTCTGTGTGGGCCAAATAGGCTGCTGCCCACGGAGAAAAATTAAATTTTAAACATGAACTGTCGAGTTAGGGAATGACGGGAGGCGAGCTCCGGAGTCTGGGGCAAAGCAGGCTGCTCTCAAGCCAGACTGCTGTGTAATTGCTTCGGGAAAGGGGGTGCAGCTCAGCTCCAGCCCGGGAGGAAATTCAGAATCAGCCCTGTGATTAGATTTTTCGGGAACCCTGCTCCCTTCACTTTGGGGATCCTTAGTACACAGAAGAAAACAAATCTGATGGAGCAAGAAAGAAGCACCGTCTTCCCAATTTACTTTGGTTTCTAAAACTTGCACTAAGGTTTTGATTGCAGTCCCTCCATAATGAAAGTGGGAGAGGATTTTATTTTGTCTGCAAATCAAAACTTGCAGGAGCCACGGAAAACATTGTTATGGCTGAGCACCAGGAGCCTTTGTGCTCAAGAGTCGAGGTTTTGTCCCTGGAGCTCTTTCAGTGGCCTTTAAATGTCAGGAGGGAGTGAGTCCCCTGACCCAGCAAGCCCTCCGCCACCACACCTCCCACCCCAGCCCCACGAAGCCCGCCCTCGTGCCTACCCTCCACCCCGACTCCACAGGCCAATCTCCCTTCCCCCACTCTGTGATTTCTGCGAGAGCAGGTGGGAGCCAAGCTCACTGCCGTGAGGCTGCACCCTTGTGTCCTCGCTTACCAACTGCACAAAATCACTGGCTTTTTAAAACTACTTTTCCTTCATCAGGCTGTTCCCAGTCATCATCTCGCTCGCCAGCTTGGGGTTAGGGTCCAGTTTCGCTCAGGGCCCCCTCATGGGCTGTGCAGTCTCCTTGAACTCGGTTTACACCCCAGGCAAGCCGTCCCGCGGATGCAGGTGCTCTGTGGGGGTGAGGGCAGCACGGTCCTCTGACAACGGGTCACGTGCTGCCGGACCCGTCGGGGTAGCTGTCCTCTGAGATCCCTTCCAGTTGTAAGGCTCTGTGATAATCGTTAGTATTAAACAGGCTTGTGGGCCCCCACGATGGACAGGGAGGTGTTTGTGAGCTATAAATATACCAGCGAACACAGGGGGCCATTAATCCAACCATCACTGCGCCGCGTCCTGTCAGGTGGAGCGAGCGTACCTCGGGTACCATGACTTGTGGCGTTAGGTCACATTTTACCACCTCTGCTCAGCGCAGGAACCACTGGCTCTTATTCTGCACACACTGGCTGGTCCGATGCTGACATCCGTTGGCCACTCGGGGTTGGAGGTGGTCTTCGTGGGGTCGTGGAAGCCTCTTTCTCCCACATGTGTCTTGTCTTCCTCACCCACTTGGTTCTCCGAGTTGTTTCCTCCTCTTTCTGTGCGTGGGCCACAGACTCCAGCGGTGGGGGCGACCGGCGGCCACTGTCACCTCGCATCAGGAGATGGCCAGCGCCACGGGAGGGCACGTCCAGCGTCCCACCCTGACGCCTTTGTGCTTTTCTGTTGAGGGGAAGGAAGGGGCTTGTGGACGATTATGCCCTGGGGACTCTCACGAGCATTTTTCTTTTCTTTTTAAAGATTTTATTTATTTGAGAAAGAGTGAGCACAGAGGGAGAGAGAAAGAAGCAGACTCCCCGCTGAGCAGAGAGCCTGACCCAGGACTCAGTCCCAGGACCCTGAGATCATGGCCTGAGCCAAAAGCAGACGCTTAACCAACTGACCACCCAAGCCCCCAGGAGTGTTTTTCTGAACGGCAGTTGGTTTGTGGAGGTTTGTTGGTTGGTTTTTCCGCTTTGCCGAAGATTCTGTGGGATCATTGGTTATGGCCTCTTCACAGGACCAGATGGTCTGACATTTTTTGTTTTATGGTAAAATCCAGCGCGTGGAAGCTGTGAAGGGAGACAGAATCTGTTAGATGCGTTCAGCATGGATTATTAAATTAGATCAACAGGCACGAGAAGGGAAGGTCCTCCATTAATAGCATCGCCGTCCCGTGTGGATTTTTCCTGAGTGCGTATCTGAGATGCCTTCACTCTAATTAAAATACCACAGGGACTTGAGCTCGTTACTTGCCCTCACTGCGGACGATCCGGGTTCTGTTGTAATTGTTTTGTTTGCATTTCATAGGGAATCAGTTCAGTGGACAAATGACATAGAAATAAAAACAGATTAGACACATTTGTTCTGCCGTGTGGTCATTTTAAGCAGTCCTGGGAATAGTTCGAGGTCTGTTTATGACGGAATTAAACGCATACTTCATGTTCATTGGTGACTCTCTTTCTAATTTCTGTGTTGTTTCTAAGGAAACATACATAATTTATGATAAGATGCAATATCGTGTGTGATTTGTTGTTCAAGTCTCGTTTTGGATATTGCCCTCGTGGATCCAGATGCATCCCCACTGCCGGCCTGTGTTTGCGGGGGAGCAGGTGCAGCTGTCGGGCCCATCAGGGCCGGCTCCTCGCTGGAGAGCGCAGAGCATTGGCTTCGGGAACTTCTGCATCCAACATTTTGGGTGAGCCGAGCGGGAGGGCCCCGGGTTCAGTCGGCACATGGATCTCGGGGCTTCGCCGTGAATACAAATCTATGTTTTGATGGCCGGTCTCCAAGGGATGTCAGAGCTGTCCATTCTTATTCAGACGGCAAAAGATGTCCCCGGTTCCAGTGGACGAGGCTGGAACTGAACAGTTTGTGACCAGAGCGGCCCGAGAGGGAAAGTGCCACCACCAGCCCCGTGTCTGAGCAGGATTAGCGGAGCTCATCAACACGTCCGAAGCCTCATGGTGGCTCTGTGGCCCCGGAAAACAGAGGCTGAAGTCAGGGAGCCGGCAAGCTGTGGCCGAGCGAGGGCGAAGCCTCGGGGGATGGGCTGCAGGGGCCTGGCTGGGCGGCGGGGGATGTCTGACACGCGGGACTCGGACAATGGCTCCGTCATGGGAGTAGGTTATGTTGGCCTCCGTGGCTGTGGTTAAACTCAGAGCCGTAGGCAAGAGGCCCTGAGCCCCCGGGCAGGGGTGAGGCACAGGACCACGGTGTGTCACCCTGCTGTCTGTGTCTAAGGCTCTAAGACCCTATGGGCAGCTGCTCTCCACGGGGCCGGCTCTCTGCTCGTTCTGTTAGCCAAGCCCGAGTCCATGCGGCCCCGCCGACTTCCTCCCTCCCTCTCTCCCGTCCTCCCTCCCTCCCTTCCCACTGAGGCCTGGCATCTACCTGCCTCACCCCTGGCTCTTCCAGATGTGTTCCCAGCTGCGAAATGCCCGTCACCTGCCACCTTTCTCAGGACACAAACCTTCGGTCCAAATCCAAATGGAACCCGCAAGTATGCTTCTAGAGTCCTTCCCAAGTGGGCCACCTCTGCCTCGTGGCTCGGCCCCCCTTCGTCTCCCGCGGGCTGCTCGTGGGGCCCAGAGCCCGCTGCCCCTGCTCTGTGTGCGCACGCGAGCTGTCTGAGCCGGAGGCGGGGCTGTGCTGGGCTTCCCCGCGCCCCCCCAGCCGGCTCCGGGTCACGGGCTCACGGGCCTCATCTGCCCCACATGAGTCACTCACTCTGAGTTCCCGGACAGCTTGCCTTCTTCTCCCAGCGCAGTTTGCACTGAAGACCCTTGTCTGAGCCCCAGGTGCTGAAGCAGCAGTCGGAAGGCCGGTCTGTGGGGGAACCTGTGACCGCAGCGCTCTCCTGCGGCAGACGCGTGGGGTGGCCTCCGGTCAGCTGATTTGGCCCCACCGGGGCTGTCCTCGCTGTGAGAACTGTGGCCTGCAGGCTCCTGCGCTGGGACGGCCGCTGGCACAGTCACATGACCAGTGAGTCCGAGCTGGGCTCCCGAGGCTTTCTGGGGCCCTGAAGAGCAAGGGCTGCGCATCCCCGGTGACGGGCCACCGTGTCGCCCATCTCAAAAGAAGGCTCGGCCTCGCAGAGCCGGCCGTGCGGAGAGGTCCAGCCCCTGTCCCAGCGCCCAGCTCCAGCTTGGGGCTCGGGGGGCTGCTGGGGACAGGGTGCACGGAGGGCTCTGGCCTCTCCCGAAAGGGGCTGCGTGGGGAAGCGGGGGCCCGAGCGGTGCTGGGGCTGTCCACGGCGCTCGTGTCGGCACTGGTGGCTTCCTGGGGACGCAGGCCGAGGGCTGGCCGGCCGGGCAGTGCTGTCACGGTGGGCCCGGGAGACCCCTGGGGAGCGGCCCGGGGAGCGGGTTGGGCTGTGACTAGACGGGGCTGTGAAACGTGGGGGGCGCACGATGCCCCCTCTTCAGCTGTGCTCACAGAAGGTAATTCTGGGTTTCTGCTCCTCTGTGGCCAGCCGACGTCTGTGTCCTGGGCCGTCCCGGCGTGTGGGTCTAAACGGGCCTGCCTTCTGCAGGTAGACGTGTGGGGCTCAGCAGAGCAAGCCAAGGGGCTGTTGGCTCAGTTTACCTGGACTGCTCCTCGAGTCGTTTGGGCTGGGCTGCGCTAGGGGCCCTGGGCTCGGGGGGCTGTCTTCTGTATCCCCGTCAGGGGGCTCTGCAGTCCAGTCTGGGCGCGTGTGCTGGGGTCCCGCCTGTGCCTGGCCCTGTGCACGCCGCCTCTGGTGTGGGCAGAGCCTGCCAAGGGTCTCGGGAGCTCGGGTGTCAGCCCCGCAGGGAGCAGCTACTGCTTCTGCCCCAGAGGGCCCCAGGCGGGCCGTAGGCCTCGGTCCTCTCCATGCAGCCACCCCGCGGCCGGGCCACATAGCCTACGTGTGACGTTGCGGCACACGGTTCCACGTAGTTCCTGCTCTGTGCCCACCCGGTGGCCCGTCGGTCCTGCAGGAGACCCGGAGCTCGTGTTCCTGAGGCAGACGGGGGAGCCTGAGGTACGGCAGGGTCCCTGCCCCGTCTGGGCTCCACCCCGGCGGCTCCCTTGTCAGGGGTGCTGCCCCTCGCCTCCCCACACCCACTGTGGAGAGCAGGCCCCGGACTCTCTCCTGCCTGACTCCTGAATTATATTTCCCAAATTCAATTACTTCGCCACAGGCTCCTCACTTAAAAGGCAGTTTCTCTAATTGCTCATTCTGGGATCTGACGTGATACTCCCCTGACAGGGGCTTTTGGCTCCGGCGTTAGCAGGAACAAACGTCTCTATCTCGGGGTCCCACCTGTGCACCGGCACGTTCTCCACTCGTCTCTGTGCGTCCGGCCCTGGGCCCCAGGCTCCGTTCCTTCTCAGTCTCCCGCCGGCACAATCGTGACAGGTCTTCCCCTTACCGCCGGGGCCGAGAGCGCCTGGGGCGGCCAGGTGTGCGCCGTGACACCCGAGGCGGGCCTGTGGCCTGTGCGGCCTGGGGCCCTTCCCTTTGCGTCCTGCGGGGTTTCGCCCACGGAGCTCCAGCCCCAGGAGGTACGTGCCTGACGGGGATCAGAGGCACAGCGGGCTCATCAGGGGGCCCACGGTAGCTGTGGGTGCGACAGGCTTCTCGGGACAGGCCTGGGGCACCGGGCTGCAGGTCCTCCAGGCCCATGCCCAGCATGGCCTCTGGCCAGCATTATCACTCATGCACGTGGAGGAGAAGGCCTGTGTGGACACCCCAGCGACACCTGAATGAGGCTGGTTAGAAATGTCTGTCCTGCCCCAACACACAGCCACCCTGAGTCCGCTCCTGCGGCCTGATCGTCTCTGTCATCCGTGGGCCTGAGCACCGTCCCTTCCATCCCTGGTACTCCAAGCGAGGTCCCGGGATGCAGCATCAGCGCTGCTAGGGGCTCGGGGAATGCAGAGCCTCAGGCCGGCCCCTAGGCCCACTGCGGCTAGGGGCTCGGGGAATGCAGAGCCTCAGGCCGGCCCCTAGGCCCACTGCATCGGCAGGCTGTGCGGAGAGATCCCGGTGACTCGCATGCAAATCTGAGGCTGAGCAGCGCCCCCAAGCAGTGGTCGGCCGCCCCCACTCACTCCCGAGGCCCGTGTGTGCAAGTGTGAGGCTCTACACCTCCAATCTCAGGAAGCAGAACTCCCAGCTTAATATGCACTTGAGATACTGCCCCGCGGGTCCTCCCGAACACCCACCAGAAAGCTTAGGCACTGAGATAGGCATTAACTTAAGCAGAACGAGGTCAGAGGAAGGGACAAGAAATTCGAGGTGGCTGCAGCTCACAGGGAAGGGGGACGCTAGCCAGCGGATCCACTCAGGCAAGCCGGAACCCTTGCTGGCGAGAGGGGAGGAGGCTTCCTTTCCTGAGAGACTGACCAGGAGCCATCAGGAGGGCCTTCCCAGGGAGATGCCCACCGCCGGCCCATCACGGAGCCTTGCAGCCAGCTCCCCCATTGCTGTAGGGTCACCGTGAGCCCACAGACAGAGAAACACATGGCAGGAAGGCAGACATTGAAAATCAGCAAAGGAAATTTCCAAACCCGAGGTTCTCGTGTCCTCAGGAGGTGAGAGGAGGTCCTGCCCGTGTAACAGGATGGGCTGCAGTTGGAAAAGCCGAGGTATGTGACCCTCGAGGCAGAAGTCGTGCAGCACAGGGCTGCCCAGTGAGGAAATGTCCTGAGTGCAGAGCAGGGGAAGGGGGAGAGCGGGAGGAGCGGGCTGGACGGCGGGACCCTTCTCCCCTGCAGATGGACAGACCCCAGACCCACAGGCCCAGAGACCCCGAGACGCCGGCCTGCACACCCCAGACTGCAGACCTCGGGTATCCTGTGGCAGGTGCTGTTTTCTGGGCCTGCAGGCTGAGCTAATTAACACCAAGGTGGGAATACAACAGCTTTGCAATTTCTGTGTAGAGAATAAGTCCCCGAAAAGCCCCGTTGTGTATTCAGTGTGAGAGATCCAAGTTAGCCACTGGATTTCCCCAAGATTCAAGTAAATTAAATGAAATTTCCTCCAGCTCTTATTCTTAACACTGTCTACTGAGAGGAGATTCATTAGCATTCAAATCCAGCTACAGGGGAGAGAGGGAGAGAGGTTTCTGGCTGTTTCCTCCTTCCACACCTGAGGCCGCCCTGATTGTATTCTTGCACGTTGGGCATCTCTCTGCCGAACAGTCATGCAGAGCCACTGTAAGTCGGGCTTGCATGGATGCTGGACCTCCCCGATGGGCAAGTGAGCGGCACCCGCAACCACCGACCCCTCCCCGGAGCCCCTGATCATCCCCGAGAGGAAGCCACTGGTCCAGGGCTGGCCCCCAGGAGAAATGCCATTCATCAGGCAGTCGGTGGCCCACCCCCGCCCCTCTCTCCTGAGCATCTCCAGGGGCGCAGGGGCCTTTCCCCCCAAACAGGCTCTGCCCGTGTTCCTCGTCCCCCCGGATCACGACACGGAGGGCCCACACCTGCACGAGGCGGGCTCTGCCCACCAGCCCCCAGTTCCCAGTAGCCAGGACACAGAATGTGTTCCATCCCCCCGCGAGTCCGTAGGTGCATGAGGGGAATCCTGAAAGATTCGCATCCAGAGGACACACGCTCCGTCCAAGGCCCGGGGGCTGCAAAATCTGTCTCAGGACCAGGGACAGCAAACTGCTC
>JAQQSY010004332.1:0-12368 GCA_028646535.1 Procyon lotor
GGGGGGGGGGCGAGCCTGCCAGCGCGCACCCCACAGCCGAGCAACCCCTTTTGCTGGGAACCAGTCCTGAGTCAGCCCCGTGCTCTGCCGGTGTCGCCCTCCCTATCCCCTCGCTCATGACTCCAACTCCGCCGCTGGCGACCGCACCACGGGAGTGGCAGGTGCTGGGGAGGACACCGTGAATCAGACAGGATCTCTGCCCTCTGGGCACTCCCAGTCCAGGGCGGGAAGCCGACCAGAAGAGAGACAGATCTCATCGGTGGGGTAATTGTCTGGGGAGAGGATGTGTGTGCGTGCGCAGGGAAGGCACAAGTGACAGGGCGGGGTGAGCCCCGGGAGTTCTCGCCCGGTGCTGAGGAGCAGAACTTTTCGAAGCCCGGGCAGATCTGGGCTTGACTCCCGGCCCCGCCCGGGAGGAACGTCGGGCAAGTCAACTTAACCTGTGCTTCCGTTTCTTGTCTACCAAGTGGACGTGAAGCCCTCCTCACAGCCTTGTGCGAGGACAGAATTGGGACAGTTCCTGTGAAATGCTCAGCCCAAGGCCGGATACGTAATGATTGCTAGTGATGGTGTTACTGCTATTAAGGTTTTTAAGAAGAGGTGACCTTTGAGCTGAGGCTTAGAGGAGGACAAGGAAAGAAAGAGCAGCTCTAGGTGGTACTGAGACAAGTTATGGTCACTAAGCATGTCTGTCTGGGAGAGTAAAGCCGCGAGAACACAGTCGTGACCTCTGCTCGCCCAGGGAGGAAGCAGAAAAGATCTAATGAGAAGAGTAGGGTGGGCCTTGATGGGCAATGGGAGACATTTGGAAGAGCCACCTTGGGGCGGCTGTGGGAACCGATGGGATCTCTCAGGAATGCAGTTATGACGCTGAACATCTGGTATCTTGATGGGCTAATCAACAGTATTCCCGCCAGGAGTGAGAACCAAGGAGGCAAAGAATCAGGCTGGACGAGGGCTGATGCAGTCAGGAGGTGGTAGAGAAGGGGGCAGGACTAAGAGCGAACCCATGGTTCCGGGACCTGGCACAGAGCCTGCCCTATGACGTTATCCATAAATGGTCACTGAACTTATGAGTGAAGGAAGGAATACAGGAAATGAACCGATGTTCTAGCTCGGCGAAGACGACACTCAGAGGCAGATCCAAGGGTCTGGTCATTGCCTCTTCGACCAATGTACTCAGCCTATTTACTACTGGTAAAAGGACACGGGTGGGCCCTTGACCTCAGGGCCCGTGGTTGGCAATCCTGTTCTCTTCTGTTTGGGTCAGTGTGACATAAAGGAACTCTGGGCCATAGCCCTTCTCAGTCCATAGCTCTCTGCCTCTCTCCTTCCACCTTGAGCCACTGGTGTCAGAATAGGATATCTGGAGCTACAGCAGCCCTTTTGCAACCCGAGGGAGATGACCAATGGACACAACACCAACGTGCTGAGGATGGTAGAGTATAGACACAGAGCCGGGATTGTCGATGACAAGGCTGAGCTGCTGCACCAGTCCTGGGACTACTTGGCTCCAGACTTCTCGCTAAGCGACCGGGAAATGCCATCTGGAATTAAGCCATCTGTGGTTTACTGTGCCTTGCAGCTGAACGCCTCCTGAGTGGGCACGGTGGGTAGGGTCACCATTTGCACAGTCCATGCTGTGGTCTGGTGGAAGCGCCCAGGAGTCGTGCAGTGTGGCCTCGTATCAACTGGGGAAGGAGATCTTGAGCACTTGGAAAAGTGGGTTGATAGGACCTGAAAAGACAAAAAGCCAACACGGAAAGCTCTTACCTTCCCAGGAGGCCCTTCCCTGGGGGCTTTCCCCACCTCCATGCCTGTGCTTTTTCCTCCACTGACCACCTGAAGGTTCCGCAGCTCAGCTGGGAACACAAGCCCACCTCCGACCCCTCACCCCGCCCCCCTTTGCCCAGAACTTGCAGTCCTCTCTGGTGATTCCCTTGGAGTCTGCATCACCTGGCTTTGGGGGGTGGTGCTCCATTCCCCCCTTGCACATGGAGAAGGGAAGGTATGGCCCAACCGTACCTACCCTTAGGGCCAGAAGCCTTCTCGTGGCTCTTTCTGTTGGGAGTGAGAGAGAGGGCAGCCCTCTGGGAGTGGGATTGGTCCTTCTGCCTCCCGGCAAGCCTCGCCAGTAGCAGCCCCTCTCACCGGAAGACCCCGGGTCCTCTCTAGACTGAGCAGCTACTGACTTAACTGTAATTCCAAGGCAACGGGAAAATCCCTGTCTCATCCTGTTACTGCCCGATTAGTCATCCCCTCCACCTGCACAGGCCCACAGTGATTGCGTGGTCGGCCGCCTCTTTCTGCCAGATTGGAAAACTTGTAAGCTGGGAGGAGCAGCTATACTGTATTTTCTGAGTCTTTAAGTCCTATGTATATATCTGTTTGGGATCCCTTGAGTACTAAAAATCAATGCCCTGTGGGTCACTTTAGCCCAACTTTGGAACTCTTGCTGACTCGTGTGTGTGTGTGTGTGTGTGTGTGTGTGTGTGTGTGTGTGTAATGGAAAAGTACTTTGTGATTGTCTTAGCTTCGTGAGGACTACGGTGTCCAGGAAGCGTAGAGCAGCCCAGATGGGTAATGTAGTTCCAGCAGGAACACCTGAAATCCCAACCCCAGAGCGATTCTCCTGAGAGCACCCAGACCCAACTCACTCCTTTCCTGCAGCATCTAGAAAGCCTACTTCACCACCACGGGCTGGCCCACTGTTTCCATCATCAGGACCCAGGACAGTGAAGGGCACCCAGTGGGTCCTCAACAATTATTTAAGGAATGTATAAATATTGATACCAAGTTAATTTAGCAGGGTCGGAACTGGTGGTTAAATTTAGTGAAGATTCTTTGTTTTCTCTAGAGCGTTTGTAAACGACAACTGATAGTGTTGTAGATCGTGCGTGCTTTGACGAAGATAGATGAAGATTCGCCATTCAGATCCATATAAAGAACTGTAAGCAAGTCAGGTAGGGCAGGAATTGAAAAGCATCTTAAGGACAGTTAAGTTGGCAGTCAGTGGTGACCTGAGGTGGGCGATTTGGGGACACAGGTGAGAGGAGATTAAACCACTGAGGTTTAAGGGGTGAATGAGGGAACCGAAATGGAGAGATTCCAGGATACAGTTCTTTGAAGAAGCTCAATCGTACAGAGAGTGGGATTTCCCAGAGCATTTTTCTGCTACCCGCCCTGCCCTCCCTTCTCCCTCCTGGTACCTGGAAGAAGAGAAATGAAATCAGCTTATCCAAGGGCACCCTGTAGAAACAACAAATGTTGGAGAGGATATGGACAAAAAGGAACCCTCTGGCACTGTTGGTGGGAATGCACACCGGTTGTGGAAAACAGTGTGGAAGGTCCTCAAAAAGTTACAAATAGAACGACTCTGTGATCCAGCAATCACACTGCTAGGTATTTACCCAGAGAATACAAAAACATAATTTGAAGAGATACGTGCCCCCTGATGTTTATAGCAGTGTTATCGATAATACCCCAATTATGGAAACAGACCAAGCGTCCATCAACTGATGAATGGATAAAGAAGATATTGTGTGTGTGTGTGTGTGTGTGTGTGTACATATGTGTATATATATACATGCCCTTTGCCATTTGTAACCACATGGATAGATCTAGAGAGTATAAAGCTAAGTGAAGTAAATCAGCTAGAGAAAGATTAATACTATATGATTTCACTCGTACGTGGCATTTAAGAAACAAACTTGGAAAGAAAAAAAGAAACAAACCAAAGAACAGACTCCTAACTATAGAGAGCAAACGGCTGGTGACCAGAGGGGAGGTGAGTGGAGAATGGGCTGGGGACGCCTTATCCTGACGAGCCGTGAGCAAAAGAATTGTCGAATCCCTGTCTTTGTACACCCGAAACTAATACAACACTGTGTGTTATTGACACTGGAATTTTTTTAAATGCACCCTGAAAAAGCCTCCCAGGCCAACCCCTTCACCCCCGAGAACCTCCCAACAGAGGCAAGACACAGCATCAAAACACCATACTTTGTATCAAACCCAAGTGTTTGAAAGCCTTCAGTTTCCCCTCTCCAAACAAGCCCCTGGCCGTTGGCTCCGAAACCCAAGGCAAAGTGGCACTTGGCCTCTTGGCCCACAGGTGCCTGGAGACTCAGGTGGTAGTTACAGAGAAAAAAACATGAAATATTACTTATGCTCAAGGAGGGTTCCTAGAGCTCCTGAAGCCCAGGGTGCGGTGTCGTGAATCTTGCATGTAGAACCACCACATCAGGGTCTGGATGGTCAACGAGGATCCGCGACCCAGAACTCAAGAAAGAAGGTGTCTTGGGTGCTGCTTCTGGGGACATCTTCCTATACCTTGTCTGGGAGACTCCTGAGCAACGCCTTCACTGCTTGACAAAAAGACCAGGGAATCTCCATCAAATTCCTGGACTTACTCTGCTTGCTACTTCGAAATCCCGAGGGATTCTGGATTCGAGGGAAAAGTTCGGGAGTTGCTTCCCCGTTGGGCACAGGTGTGTGCGGGTCATCCCTCCTCTGCCCCCATCGCCTCGGCAAGGTAAGCGGAGATGATGGAGGATTCCCTCGCGCCCCCCAGCAGCCAGGATGCTGAAGACTGAATGGTATCTGCTCTCAGGGCCAGAGGGAGGCTCCCTGGCGGGCGAGGATGGGGAGTCTGTGCCGTGGTCCTGGGCAGAAGGATACCTGGCGGGGGGCGCTCCACACCTCCCGAGACCAGATGGGCTGACATGCCCTCCCCTTCTCTGGAAGATCGGGGGTGGGGGGCACTCTAAGCCACACCTCCCCCGGATTTGTGTCAGGCTGTGGACCGTGCCGCTCTGCTTTGACTCCAGAATGAACCAGACCGAGGGTGGCCCAGGAGGTCAGGGTTGACATAAAGATTTCTGCTCCTCGCACTCCCACTTATTTCTTATTTTATTTTTTTTCTTTGACAGACAGAGAGAGATCCCAAGTAGGCAGAGAGGCAGGCAGAGAGAAGGGGAAGCAGGCTCCCCGCTGAGCAGAGAGCCCGATGCGGGGCTCGATCCCAGGACCCTGAGATCAGGACCTGAGCCAAAGGCAGAGGCTTTAACCCCTGAGCCACCCAGGCGCCCCTCCACGTATTTCTCTTCTGTCCTCTCTTCAGGCTAAACCTTCCTTGTCTCTGGATTAGTGGCTTCGTGTCTGGTGGCGAAAACCACTGGTAACATCTCCAATGAGAAATAGAGGTTTCTGAAATCCCTCATTGGCTAAACGCTAATATGGAAGGGGCACAAAGACACACACAGCGGAGGGGAGACGTATACCGCTGGGTAGGTTGGATCTAGTAAGATCCATCCCTTAAATCCTTGAATTCTCACCCAAATATGCAGCGTAGTGACAGGTGGCCTTAAGCAGTCATCTGTCCAAATTTTTCCCACCTGAATCCCTCCTGGCACGTCCCCGCTCCGAACCCGCCGGCCCCTGGGCCGTGACTCCATCCTTATGCCAGGAGACGGTGCCATGAGGTGGCTGGAGAAGGGGTGAGGCGGGCAGGAAGGCCGGGGGGGCAGAGGGGCAAGGGCTTTGCCTCGAGCAACTGCAGAAACCGCACCTCAATTAGAGGGACCAGTCTGGAATGTTCGCAGCGGGAGCAGGGGCAGCCCCAGCGCAGTCCTGAGGCCTCTGAGACGCGGCGAGGCTGGAATCCCAAGTGACCCCTGGTGGGAGGAGGGACACAGTGGGAGCGCAGAGGGAGGTCTGCACCTTGGGGCCTCCCTGGGGTCGTGCACGCACGGTGCCCGCCCAGACACATGGGTCGTGATCGGACGACACTGGGTCACAATTCCCTTGGGTCGGGAGAGGAGAGGCCAAACGCTCAGACCAAACGTGGTTTGAACCGTGGCCTTTTAAGGAACTGGTTCTGCAAAAAAGGAACTCCTAACCATTACGTTTTGAACAACCCAGAGGAGCACAGGGAGGCCTGTGAGGGAAGCTCTCTCGTCAGCTCCGGTGTTAAAAGCCCAGGTCGGGGCGCCTGGGGGGCTCTGTCGGTGAAGCGTCTGCCTTCGGCTCAGGTCATGATCCCAGGGTCCTGGGATCGAGCCCCTCATCAGACTCCCTGCTCAGTAGGGGAGTCTGCTTCTCCCTCTCCCTCTGCCGCTCCCCCTGCTCATGCTCTCTGTCTCTCAAATAAATAAATAAAATCTTAAAAAAAAAAAATCCCATGTATCCCAGATGGAAGGGATGTTCCCTCCCCAGGGAGACGCCGGAGAGCTTCCTCTCTGCTTCCTCGCCACTCCCTGTCTTCAAAGCCGACTCAGCCCCACCTGCTGACCCCCCACCTTGTCTTGATCAGTGATGCTTCCTGAATGCCTGCCAACTAGACGCCCAACCTCTTAGTTCCTCCACAACCACCTGAAGTCTGCCCGCCCCCTTCTGCCGAGGCTGTCCCTGCCAGGGTCCCAGAAGGACCCTCTTAGTGCTTCGGGGACAGCCCCCCCCCCCCACCATGGTTCTTACCCTCCACGACCCAGCAGCATCTCCATTCTGTTGGGAAATAATTTTTATTTCCCTGCTCTGTTCAAGGCACCGAAAGTACTAGGGTGACTCTTACCTAGCTGACCACTTCCTCTGTGATCTCCTGGTTTCCCGCAGTAGTTTTCTTTCTTCCTCCCTTATTGTCTGCTGGCTCATCTTGCCCAGTTGCCATTTAAATGGCGCTCCCTCTTGACAGTCTTCCCATGGCAGTTCTCGAGCTCCATCCCAGAGAGCGAATGATCACGCCCAGCGACCTCGCTCCCCAGCTACTGATCCTCATTTCCTGCTTCCAACGGACGAGCCCCACTGGGATTCACAGGCCCCTCAGACTCCACCTGTCCAAAGCACACCTGTTTCCCATGATCTGGGAGGCGCCCCTGTTGAAGCTGGCTGCCCCCTGCCTCTCTGTCCTTTCTGTCGCTCCTTATCAGCTTCCTCCTGCCCAGGGCGCTCACCTCCCGGCCTCCCTGCGGGAACGTGCTTCTTCCCTTGGAATCTGGCTCCCATTGCCCAGCACCGCCGGCCCCCAGATCACCTGGCTGCATCGTTAGAAACGCAGACTTCTTGGGGCCCATTGTGGACATCCTGCATTGAGATCTTATGCTGGAGTTGTCCATTTTGACGAAGATCCCCCGGTGGTAATGATGCCCTCTCAAGTTAAGAAGGAACCAAAAAGACGAGAGGCTGTATTCTAGACGCATTACAAGCAATAGCTGGCAGGATTTCGCGATGGTCTGATAGGGGATGGGAAGGAGAAGGAAGAAAGAAAACTCTTCTGGATGGAGTGTGAAGCTGAGACAATGGCATCCCGGGGAACAAAGGGCAGGAGCCCCCGAACTGATTCTCTGGGTGAGCTAATTAGTTCAATTGTTACACCTCCAGTTTGACGGGAGCCTCCAGTGGGAAATGAATAAAAACATTGCCGAGGTGTTTTCTGAAATTCATCCTGCGTTCCAATTCAGAACGGCCCTTTATTCTTTGCCCTCTACCTAATATTGAATCCCAAGTTGTCAACCCAAATGGAGGGATAAGACCGATAGTCATGAAGTAGGTGGGTCTGGGGCAGTGTTGGCCAACGGAAGGGGACGCATCTGGAGTCAAAGCACGACCTGAAAAAGACATCGCTTAATTGGACCTCAAACTTATCAGCACATCTCCTTCTCCAACCATTTTCTGAAACAATTATCCTAATTTATGTTTTTGAATTGCCAAGGGAGTGGTTATCACTGAGCTCCCCCTTGCCAAAAATATTTAAGCCTCCTTGGAGAGTTTTTTTGAGAAGAGCCTGTTTTATCGACACTGTGGTTTATTTGTAATAACCTTCAAATACCATAAATACCTTATCAATAAATTCTTTCCCTACAGAATCGATGCCGTGACCCCTGAGATGTAAGCCTATGTCTTAATAAGAGAAAATGTGTGTCCTAATTGTTCGTACCGAAAAGTTAATCTGTGGAGATTTGAACCTTGAAATTACAGTCCAGCCTCAACATGGTCTAGTGGTACAGAAAATGGTAACTGAATCCAAGTTTTGCAGTTGCTAACGAGAATGAGAGATAAACAAATACTAACTGAACCACTGATGATTAGAGATAACTCTGTTGGACCTAAGAAGCATTTTCTGTTAACATTTGTGTTTCAGGACCCTGTGCGTTTATAGATATGAAAGTATTTAAATTTGCTGTCACATTCCTTCATAGCCTTAAATCAGCAAAGCCCAGGCTTCTGCCATGACTAGAACCAAATGTTATTTTCTAAAGAAAGGAGCTGCAGGATCAGGGAAGTGTCAGGCAATTCATCAGGAGGAAGGAGGACAAGATACCAAGCCCCTAAGGCTTTGGGGCTTATTAGATACTTAACCCTTTCCATAAAAGAGAGGCTTTTTGTTTTTCTTTTAATGAAGAAAACCTTTCTGAATTCATGCTTTCTTCTCTGGGTAGACAGCATTTGGAGTCCTAAATTGGACCTATTTAGGTAGTCTGATTTACCAACTAGAGGCAGATCTTTAGCGCTAGGAAGCTCGTGTAGCACCTTCCTTCACAGGCGGGCGTGCAGCGTGGGGAGCCCCAAGACCAGGTCAGTGGCAGAGCCAGGAGCACGTCCCCTGGCCCCGAGGTTCCTCCTCCATGAGGCACCATCTGCACACTTCCACTCCCCGGAGACACTGGAAAGACATGGAACCGGCCTTCAAAGAATTCACCACATAGCAAGAAGTCAGCCAGCCAGCCAAGTACTTACTGCAGCAGGTTAAGGACATCTAGGATAGAGGGGGTGGTGTGCTAGAGCGAGCTGGCAGGACCCCATGTCTTGCCAGCAAGAAGGATCACGTCCCAGCTCTGCCTCCAGCATCCTCGTGCTGATAGCTCGAAAGTGACCAAAGCTGGAAGGGAGGGAGGGAGGGAGGGAGGGAGGAAGGAAGGAAGGAAGGAAGGAAGGAAGGAAGGAAGGAAGGAAGGAAGGAAGGAAGGAAGGAAGGAAGGAAGGAAGGAAGGGAGGAAGGAAGGAAGGAAGGGAGAAAGAGAGAGAGAAAGAAAGAGAGAAAGAAAGAAAAAAGGAATTGACCAAAGCTATAAAAGCAGGTTCTGGAGAGTCGATCAGTGCAACACAGGATGGAAAATACCACAGAAGAGATGTGTTTTGAGGGATGAATAGGAGTGTGGTGGAGTGGGGGGTCGGGGAAGAAAAGTCATCTAGGAAGGAAGAGTACGTGTATCGGGGCAATTGCATGATTAGGAAAAGCAAGTGCACCCGTGGTTCGCAGACTGTAATGTGCGTTTCCAACAGGTTCTAGGTGATGCTAAGGCTTCTGTTCAGGAACAGACGGAGATGATAGAACACCCCGTGCCCGCCAGAAACCCTGACTTTTCTCTAGCTCCTCACCTTCCGGAGTGTGGTCAGGGGGCCCAGCAGCATCAGCATCACCCGGGAGCTTGTCCTGAAAGCAGAGGGGCCACGGGTCTCCCAGACCTGTTGAATCAGCAGCTCAGCAGCTCAGCAGGATCCTTGGGTGATTCGCACGTGTGGAAGCTGGATAAGCACAGCTCTGAGCAGCCCACGGGCTCTCAGGCCCGACCCTGACTGAGAACTGCCCGGGGCAGACCCCCAACATGCTTGTGCCCAGGCCCCATCTCCAGAGACTTAGATCTAACTGATTTCAGTGAAACTGGACCTGGGTGTCGTTGAAAAGCCCCCCAGCGTTCTGACGTGCCGCCGTGACTCCGGACTTGGGGGCTCCAGCCACGACCTTCAGGAGGGAGGAGGGCTCCTTGGCGGGGCAGCCCTGGGATCAGCCACGGGCAGAGTTGGGGAGCACGGCCGCAGAGCTGCAAAGTCATCACTGGTGGGTGAGAAGAGCTGGGGAAGGGACAGCTTTCCCTGCGCCCCAGAGACCTGCCTCCGTCCTCTCTTCCCTGCTCCTCTCTTCCCCCAGCTCGCCTCGGACTCCGTTCAATGTTTGCTTTCTCTTTCTCGCCCCTTCAATGATCTATTTTTAGCTGACGTAATAAAGACTGTCCCCGAGAGCATGTCATTTCCATATGCAGAGTACTTTAACATGAAAGGTTGAACGTTTAAAGGCCCTTCTGTTTCTCTGATAAGGTACCTGGCCGTGATGGGTCATCTAAACAGACAGGTGAATGGGATGGATTGGATTTTTCTCTGATTCAAAACCAATACCGACTAGTGACGGAGAGGCTTTGTGTTTGCAAACAGCCCTCCGCCGGCCCTCCTCCCCGCGACACCTTAGAACTTGACCCTGAACAGGAAAGTGAGTTGCTCACTCTACTGGCAGGGGACATGTCTATGCCGCACGCGTTCTCAGAGCACACTTAGCATGTATGCATTAGATTACGTAGCCTTCTGGAACAGTTTGGCCAGTCCAAACGGCTTCACCAGCTAATAAAAGCCATTAGCACTGAACTTCAAAAGCATTAGGCTAAGTGAAAGAAGCCAGACACAAAAGACCACCTATTGTAGGATTCCATTTGTAGGAGATGCCCATGGAGAGAGAAGGTAAATTAGCTGTTACCTGAGGTTGGGGCTCTGAGTGGGGGGATGGGGGGGAACGGGCAGAAACTGCAAACGGGCACCGAGGAGTGTGTGTTGGAGGGCTGCTAGAAACATCCTAAAATTAGATTATGGGTATGGTTGCACAATTCTGTAAATATGCCCCACACCATTGAATTGTCCATAAAATGGACAAATTCCTTGGTATGTAAATCATACTTCGATAAGAGTCCTTAAAAGGGTAACAATAGAACATCAGCATTCGGTATTTGTCCACCTGAGAATATGCTTGCTTCTCCACCTCCCACCCCCCCCAATGATATATGGTGAAGAACAGACAGCAAAGCGATGTTAATATAGACTCTTTTAAGAAAAAAAAAAAAAAACGTGTTTACATCGCATGTGGTTCGAGAGCTTTTTTATTTGCCTTAAAGTGCTGTGAGGTCTAGCGGGGCCAGGAGAAGGAAAAGGAGGGAAAAAAAAATAGAGGAAAGTTTAAAAAGAGAAGAAATAAAATTGTACATTGTTGACACTAGCCCCCTGGGGAAGCTCTGGGCCCTGGGAGGGCGGGGGGCAGAGCTGCGGGAAAGGGTTAACCCGGCGGGCGCCGACATCTGGCGGGAGTGAGGGCGTTGGCAGAGCCCAGTCCGCCCGTACCAGTCTGTACAGGGGAGCTGTCCCGCCTGCTGATTTATCATTCCCTAATGTCACGGGGATGGGATGTTGAAATTGTGGCTAGAATGTAAAATACGAAAAACATGAAGATTATGATTTAGCGTCTGGGGAAGATCAGCGTTCGCCGGAGAACAGCCTGTAAACGGGACGCATCCTTGGCAACTGCCTGTGGTTTTCAGGACTCGGGCTCCCGGGGAAGCAAGCCCTCGGGACGGGGGCCGCCGGGCTGTTCTTGTGCTGGAACAGACAGAGGCGAAGGTGGAACTCGAAAGGGCAAAACCTCCTCCGTGCTGGGACGGAGATCCTGCCGGCGTGCGCCAGGAGGACCAAAGTCAAGTTTAATTAGACAGAGATGTGATGTTGAAGGGTAAATAAAACAATGTGGGGTGTAAACAGCTTAAATCAGTGATTCCAACGACACCTGCGGGTGTCTAGACATGAGCTGCGTCCTGATAATTTGTAGTCTCCGAGAAGTGCAGATGAGTAGGGTAATATCCCCAAATGTTGCTCATTAAAAGAAATAATAGCCTGAATTTTAAGGAGGTTGCTGAATAAGGGACCTAAGTGCTAGGAGGGTTTTCACAGTTACGCTGGGAGCGAAAGGCGAGTCCGCAAAAGAAACAAAGTTACATGCGTGGTGGGTGTGCCTTTCTTTTCTGAGAAAAATTATTTGGAAAGATAGAACAGTTACTGAAGGGACAACATCAAGGTCCTACCATAAAGGGCCTAAAATCTGCCGCCACCACCCCCCCCCAAAAAAAACGTCTGGCGTCTTTCTCCTCCGTGTGGCGTCTCTCTTCCCGACTAGATTTTACTTATTGTGAGATTTTTGCATTTCCCACTTGTCAGCATGCCCCCATTTCCGGGGGGAGGAATGTAGTTTCCACATTGCTTGTTGGTTATAGAAATGAGCGTTGACAAGGTTCCCTCAGTGCTTCGGGTGTATTTTAATTACTTCCTGTCATCCCAAATGCATCTGCAGCGCAGATCGCAAGAATTGGCCTCAAGACATGGGTGTGCTTCACACTGACGGTGAAGCAGGACAGCCTGACTACCGCGGCTTTCACTGCTCATTCACTTGTTCATTCATCTGTCCGTTCATCCAGAAAAGGCATCGCCCCGGGCACTGCACAAAAATGGACAAGTTGGACCCTGCCTTCAGAAAGCACCCAGTCTGCCCAGTGATACAGGAA
>JAQQSY010004333.1:0-12368 GCA_028646535.1 Procyon lotor
TCCGATCCAGGAACATGGAATGGTTTTCCACCTTTTGTATCTTCTTCAATTTCTTTCATGAGCGTTCTGTAGTTCTTCGAGTACAGATCCTTCACCTCTTTGGTAGGTTTATTCCCAGGTATCTTATGGTTTTTGGTGCTATCGTAAATGGAATAGATTCCCTAATTTCTCTTTCCACAGTTTCATAGTTAGTGTATAGGAAAGCAACTGATTTCTGTGCATTGGTTTTGTATCCTGCCACATTACTGAATTGCTGTATGAGTTCTAGTAGTTTGGGGGTGGACTCTTTTGGGTTTTCAATATAAAGTAACATGTCGTTTGCGAAGAGAGTTTGACTTCTTCATTGCCAATTTGAATACCTTTTCTTTTTGTTGTCTGATTGCTGTCACTAGTACTTCTAGCACTATATTGAACAAGAGTGGTGAGAGTGGGGATCAATAACACATTTTTAATTAAACAGACTTTTTATTTATAACCACCTTCTCAGTGTTCCCCTTTCCTCTAAACAGTTTTTTGAGATGACAGTACTGTTGTAAAACATCTTTGAGTTTGTGCTTTCAAAAAGTTCATCAGCTATTGCTTCATGTTTATTCCTGCACTGTAACATCTCAAGATGCCTCAGTTAATTCGTTTAGTGTGGTCTGGCAGTGTTCATGATTCTGTTTTCATGGTCTCTTTGAGTGGAGCTTGCCAGGAGGCATACATGGCTGCAGGCATACATACATTGCCTTCATAGAATCTTTCTCCCATAAGTTAGAACAAGTGTCAATAAATATGTCAGTGGCTACTTCCAGACCTAGAGTCCTGGTTTAGAACCATTATAGAATTTGGAATTGGTATGTTACTTCTGTTTTGTATATTTAATTTTTTATTTTGTTGCCTTTAGACTTTAAAAAAATATTGAAGCCACTAATGTGATGCTGGCTCAACCCTTTGAGACGATTTCCAATACTTAGGACCTTGAGTAGATACTACTTTAGGTGGGAGTGCCTGAGAGTTTTCTCTCCTAATCTTCCTTGTTACTCAAATGTGACATCTAGGGCTTTCCAACTTTAGAAGTACTTTCCCTCCAATGGAGGATGT
Organism: Procyon lotor; assembly: GCA_028646535.1. Classification (NCBI taxonomy): domain Eukaryota; kingdom Metazoa; phylum Chordata; class Mammalia; order Carnivora; family Procyonidae; genus Procyon; species Procyon lotor. The sequence continues at coordinate 1,084 of JAQQSY010004333.1, forward strand.
GACAATGAGGGGAAGATTCTTCCTGGTTCTGAGGGACAAAACCATGAAATGTGGAATACTTCCCTCTTGATCAGTTATGCTTTCAAAAAAAGATCCTGATCAAAAGTGGGAAATGTGAAAATTAACAAAAGGAAACCTCATTTAGAATGGAGTTGGGAGGCCAACAGGGGGAGCTGTCATGTCCTGCCACTCATCAATTGCAGACCCAACAGAAAACGCAGGGGTACCTTGCACATGGACACAACTTTATTATCTCAGCAAGAAGGATTTCCTCCTTTCCCAGTAAAGCCCAGATAATTGGAGAGTGTCACAACTCAGCCAATGGAAAACCACTACATTTCAAGTTTCTAGTTTACTCCAGTTGACTATAACAGTCTTCTCAGTTTCCCCCTTCCTCTATAAGAGCATTCCTCTCTTTTGTTCTGCAGATTTACCAATGCTATTGCCATAGCTTGCTTGTCTTGGATTGTAATTCTCTGCTGTTCCCAAATAAACTCAGTTTTTTGCTGGTAAAATAACTGGCAGTTTTATTTTTAAGGCTAACAGTGCAAAGGACAATTCTTTTTTAAAGACTGGAAAAATTTTTAGTTCTTAACAGATTTTGAAGCAGAGGCATTTTATTTTATCTTTTTTTTTTTTTTAAGATTTAATTTATTTATTTGACAGAGGGATCACAAGTAGGGAGAGAGGCAGGCAGAGAGAGAGGGGGAAGCAGGCTCCCTGCTGAGCAGAGAGCCCGATGCAGGGCTCAATCCTAGGACCCTGAGATCATGACCTGAGCTGAAGGCAGAGGCTTTAACCCACTGAGCCACCCAGGTGCCCCAAAGCAGAGGCATTTAAATGCCAGTGAAAAGGTATATGTACATTGCTTAGAAGAAGTAGTAAAGGTGGTAAAGTGTTTGTAAAGAAACTACTTAATGTGGAAACCTAACATCTGAAAGACTTATTGTAGCCTCCAGTACCTCTGTGGCCTTTGGAAAACCAATTATTCAAAGAAGCAAAATTTTGTTCATTCATATGTTCATTATAAATGGTCTTTTTTGTTACTGACCTATATTCTTCAAACACAGGTTAGACTACATTGCTCTTTTTTCCTTACATTTTCAGTTGATTCATCAAGTTATATTTTTAGGATTTTTATTATATCACAGCCTCTCGGTATTCAAACTTAATCTAAACAAAATCAGCCTTAATTATCAGAATTAAAATAGGGGATAAGGTTTGTGATGGAAATAGTCTAAAACCTCCGAAAACAATGTGTCGTTCCAATTTCACATTCTATTTTTATTTTGGTGGGAAACTGCCTAGGAGAGAAATGGGTTATGCGTAGTTAATTCTGAAAAGTAAAAAATAAAAATTTAAGGAAACTGGGAAAATTAAGAAATGCCTGGTTTAACTCTTACACCTAGTTCTCACCCACCCCTCACCCATCCATTCTCCTTACAGTGACCCAAGGATTACTGATCTCTCCCCCTTTCTCATTTGTTAATGCAAATCTTACGTCCCTCCCCTGCTTAAAACACTCTGATGGCTGCCCATTCATCACAGGATAAAATACAAAATCCTCAGTGATCTACAAAGCCCTACTTGATCTTGTCACTACCTACCTTACTAGTTTTATCTGATTTCATGTACTTTCAGGATTTCTGTTCTTCAGCCACATTGATACTCTTTTGGTTCCAGAAATTCAGAATTCTTCTGAGATATTGAGACATTCTCCCTCTTCGGTTCCCTCTGCTGAGAATGCTCTTTTATAGGTAACCCTCCATCATGTCTTGGTCATTGCCCAGATTTCAGTTTCCCCCCAAAGTGTGTAGTTCTCAGAAGTTTCCTGCCCTGCCAGGGCAGCAGGCCCCCTTTACATGCTATCATGGCTCCCTGCATTCCCATGCGACCCTTGACATTATTGTAATTGTACAGCTTATGGACCTGGTCTCTTTAACTTCTGTTACTAAAGTCTAGCAATATACATTCCTTAAACCTTACTAGAATTCAATAAATATTTGCTAAATCAATGAGTTAACGTCTTATTTGGAATAAAATGAGTGAGACTTCTGTGCTTCTAGAATTACCTGTGGGGGGAAAATACTGGGGAAATATAACATCCACCAGCTTAGAACTATTCTAAGAAGTCTGTTTCACCAAAAACCATTCATAGTAAATGCAGTATCTGGTACATTTGTATAGAGGGAGTGGCTCTATCTGCAGCAGCCAGAAATGAGTATTAATCAACCTCCCTTTCTCTTACTTTACTCATTCAATTAAAGTCCTATTAATTTTGCCCTTAGGATCTTCCCTATCTGTTCATTTATCTTATTTATCTCTGCCTTTCTACAGGTTTGAGATGATCGTCATCTTTTGCATAGATTCTTCTAATAGCTTTCCTATTAGTTATTCTTTCAGTTTTAGCCTCTCTTCCCACTTTAGCTGAAAATATTTTTCTAAAATGTATATATAAATGCATACCTAGAATGTATACATTCTCCTTTTAAAACCCTTTCCCTCAGAATAATGTACTAATTCCTCAAGAGGGCTTACAAGGCCTTTTATGACTTAACCCTGCCTGTAAGTCTTTGGTTCTTTACTGCTATCTCCTCCCAAATTCAAGGTGTCAGCCATACTCAATACTTAACGCAGTCACCATGATTTCTCTGCCTCCAGGTCTTGGCTCTTTCCACTATTTCTTCCTAGCCCTACTTTTGAGGCCTGGCTAATTTCTCCCACCACCAATTATATTAGGTCACCTATGCTTTATGTGCTGTTGTACTCTTAATGCCTGGCATATGATCAGTGTTTAATGTTATTTTGGGTGGTCAGCATTATATTCTTGGTTTAAGTGATGATGCTTATCTTTGTTGTTTTGGCAGGTGTTTGTTTTTGATGTTGGAAATAAAACTTGGAAATTTTATGACTGGTCACAGATTACAACTGTGGTGATTTTTGGAAAATATGACCGAGAACTTATGTGTTATGCTCATTCACATGGAGCCAGAGTAGTGCTAAAAGGTGAGTTACAGTTTTTACCAGATGTCTGGCCAATTAGTAGGCTTACTTGTATTGTTTGCTATCCTGACTTTCCAAAAAAATCCCTTTTCATGTTTATCTGGTATATTTTTTATCATCCTACAATTAATCTTAGATACTAAATCATTTCACAGTTATTCTTAAAGAATTAAATAAGCCACTATGATTTTGAGCAAAATGTGAATCCTAATTAGCATGATGACTTTTAGCTAGTCAGTCTCCAATTTCTACTTCTAATTTGAGAATTATGTTACTAATTATTCATAATGGTTATTTTAGAGATTGAGTAATGACTTTGTTATTTTGGTATATTATTTCTCTACTTGGAAAACTTAAATTGGGAGCTTAGTATTCCAAACTAATGAGATGTTTTAAAGGTTTTGTGAAATAAATGTCATTAAACTACAAAAAGCATATATGTACAAAAGATGTATGTTTCTTCCATAGGAGACGCACCCTTAAAGGATATCATTGATCCTAGTTTCAGAGCATCCTGGATAGCTCAAAAAGTTAAGTTGGCCAAAACACAATATATGGATGGAATTAATATAGACATAGAGCAAGAAGCTAAATGTTTATCACCTGAGTATTATGCATTAACCACTTTAGTCAAAGAAACCACAGACTCTTTCCATCGTGAAATTAAAGGATCACAGGTAAAAATTTATTTATTTATTTGGAAACTCCTTATTTTCCGTATCACAATGTATTCATGAAGGTGTGACTGACAGAATCTCAGTTTTACTGAGTAGCAAAGAATTTCAGCACATATATCCTAAAAATATTTTCTGGAACTTGTGAGGTTCTTATTAGAGAAGTTTTACAGAATTTTAAGGTTCTCTGTCCACATGAAGACGAAGCATTGAGATTGTTTTCCCTACTTGCCTTGCGGCAGGGTTAGAGATATTAAATAGACAATTAGATCAGCAAGAATAAGGAAGTGCTTAGCTGTCCAGGCCCTGCTTTCACCAGGGCAGGACCTTTGCCTAAGAGTAGACATAGTTCTGGGGGAAGTGTCTCACTTGCTTCATAGGCTCTGAATTACTCATCAAGCACCTGATGTCTAAGAAAGCTCAAAGGACTAACCCCATAGAATTTGACAGAGCTATGACAGAGGCTTCCCCATTGCCATAGTGAGCATGATTAGAGCAGAAGATCACAGTAGAAGGCATGCCTTGCCAGGCAATATATGGGTAATAAAAGATAACGTGGCCCTGGATCAGTGATCTCAAACCTGGCCGCATATTAAGATAACCAAGTCTTGTCTTATCTTTTTACTTTTCTCTCTCTCTCTTTTTTAAAAGAGAGAGAGCATGCATGCATGCAAGCAGGCAGGGGAGGGGCAAAGGGAGAAGGAGAATCTTAAGTAGGCTCCATGCTCAGAGCTTGGTGCTAGAGCCTGGTGCTAGAGCTTGATCTCATGTCCCTGAGATCTCATGATCTCATGAGATCATGACCTGAGCTGAAATCAAGAGCTGGACACTAACTGACTGAGACACCCAGGCATCCCAAGCAAGTCAAATGAATTTTTTGGCTTTCCAGTGGGTATAAAGTCATGTTTACACTATACTATAGTCTATTGAGTGTGCAATAGTATTACATATGAAAAATTAATGTAAATACCTTAAATAAATATTGCTGAAAATGCTAATCATAATCTGAGCTTTTCAGCAAGTTTTAATCTTTTTGCTGGGAAATGGTCTTGCCTTGATGTTGATGGCTGTAACTGATCAGGGGGTTGGGTTGCTGAAGGTTGGGGAGGTGGTTGCGATTTCTTAAAACAATGAAGTTTGCAAAAAAAAAAAAAAAAGTTTGCTGCACTGATGTAGTCTTCTTTCACAAACAATTTCTCTATAGTATGCAATGCTGCTTAAATAGCATTTACCCACAGTAGAACTTCTTCCAGAATTGGAGTCCCTTCTCTCAAATCCTGCTGCTGCTATATTGACTAAATTTATGTAATATTCTAAAGCTTTTTCATTTCAACAGTCTTCCCAGCATCTTCACCAGGGTTAGATTATATCTCAAGAAACCACTTTCTTTGCTCATTCATTAGAAGCAATTCCTCATCTGTGAGAGTTTTATTATGACAGTCACATCTTTAGGCTCCACTTCTAATTCTAGATCTCCTGCTATGTCTACCTCACCTGCAGTTACTACTTCCATGAAAGTCTTAAGCCCCTCACATCCTCCATGAGGGTGGGTATCAACCCTCCTGTTCCAAACTCTACTGTTAATATTTTGATTTTTCCCATGAATCACAAGTGTTCTTAATGACATCTAGAATGATGAATCCTTTCCAGAGGTTTTCCATTTACTTTGCCCAGATCCTTCAGCAGAATCATGGTCTATGGCAACTATAGTCCTACTAAATATGTTTCTTAAATAATAAGATTTGAAATTTGGAATGACTCTTTGATCCATGGCCTGCAGAATGGACCTTGTGTTAGCAAACATGAGAACAACATTCATCTCATTGTCCATCTTCATCTTCATCAGAGCAACTTGCTTGTGTTAGCAAACATGAGAACAACATTCATCTCATTGTCCATCTTCATCATTGACCAGGTACATCGTCAGAGAACAGTCATATTTTGAAAGGAGTCTTTCTTCAGTAGTTCTCAACAGTGGGCTTAAAACATTCAGTAAACAGTGTTGTAAACAGATGTGTCTTCATCCAGGCTTTGTTGTCCATTTATAGAGCACAGACAGAGGAGACCTAACATAATTCTTAAGGGCCCTGGGATTTCCAGAATGGTCAATGAGAATTGGCTTCAACTTAGCTATTAGCTACTTTAGCTCCTAATGAGAAACTCTGCCTGTCTTATGAAGCCCTGCAGCCAGGCATTGACTTCTTTCTAGGAATGGAAGTCCTAGATGGCATCTTTCAATTGAAGGCTGTTTTGTCTATCTTGAAAATCTATTGTTTACTATAACCACCTTCATTAAATACCTTAGCTAGATCGCCTAGATAACTCACTACAGCTTCTATATCAGCACTTACTGCTTCACTGTGGACTTTTTTTTTAATGGACAAAACTCCTTCTTCATGAACCTCATGAACCAACCTCTGCAGCTCCAAACTTATTTTTGCAGCTTCCTCACTTCTCCCAACCTTCACAGAATTTAAGACCTTATGCTCTGGATTAGGTTGTGGCTTAAGGGAATGTGGTTGGTTTGATCTTCCATCCAGACCACTACAACTTTTTCCATATCAGCAGTATGGCTGTTTTGCTTTCTTACAATCCATATGTTCACTGGAGTAGCACTTTTTATTTCCTTCAGGAACTTTTTGCTTTCACAACTTGGCTGTTTGGCATAAGAACCCTAGCTTTTGGCCTGTCTCAGTTTTTGACATACTTACCTCACTAAAGCTTAATCATTTCTAGCTTTTGATTCAAAGTGAGTGATGTGTGACTCTTCCTTTCGCTTGAACACTTACTTAGAGGCCATTGTAGAATTACTAATTTGTTTTAATTTCAGTGTTGTTGTGTCTCAGGGAATAGGGAGGCCAAAAAGAGGGACAGAGACAGGGAAACAGCCAGTGGGTGGAGCAGTCAGAACACACACATTTATGGGCTGGATGCCATCTTATATGGGCATGGTTTGTGGCACCCTAAAGCTATTACAATAGTAACATGAAAAATCACTGATAATAAATCAGAATAACGAAAAAGTTTGATATATTGTGAGAATTACCAAAGTGTGACACAGAGACATAACATGAGCAAATGCTGTTGGAATAATGGTGCTGAATATTTGCTTGATGCAGGGTTGCCAAAAACTTTAAATCTTAAAAAAAAAAAAAGTATCTGTGAAGCACAATAAAATGAGATATACCTATACAAGACTAAATAATGAGATTTTTTAAAGGTGAAGACTGGCTCCTTTCTATCTAACATAATGCTAAAAATTGTTTACTTAGTAGATAAATGATACCTGCCTTTCAAAAATTTAAAATTTAGTTAAGTAGGAAATATATACATAGGAAATATATATTCTATTTCATATAAATAGGTTTTGAAGTTACTGGTTTAAGAATCACCTGATAAAATATCTCAAGAGATTGATTAAGTTGGTCTGGCATGGAGCCTAAGAACTGTATTTTTACCAACTATACTAAGAGATTTTGGTACAATTGGTCAACATGAATTTGAGATTCACTGGAAAATAATAAATGATAAGGATTGATATGTCTGTGGCTTTATGTAAGTAAGGAAGTTTGGTCAGTGTAGAATTTGGCTTTTCAGCTGAGTACAATTTATTTATTTATTACCCCCCCCCCCCACCTCTCCTCTGGCAACTACCAGTTTGTTTTCTGTATTTAGAAGTCTGCTGTTTGTTTCTTCCCTCACTTATTTGTTTCTTAAATCCCACATGTGACCGAAATCATGTAGTATTTGTCTTTGACCTATTTCACTTAGCATAATACCTTCTAGGTCCATCCACGTAGTTGCAAAGGGCAAGCTCTCATTCTTCTTTATGGCTGAGAAATATTCTATCATATGTATAGAGAGAGGGAGGGGGAGTCAGACATAGAAACACACCCACATCTCCTTTATCCCTTCAACTATGAATAGACACTTGGATAGCTTCCGCATCTTGACTATTGTAAATAATGCTGCAATAAACAGATACATATCTTTTTGAATTAATGTTTTCACTTTCTTAGGGTAAATACCCAGTAGTAGAATTGCTGGATTTCTAATTTTAATTTTTTTGAGGAGATTCCATACTGTTTTCCAAAGTGAATGCACCTATTCACATTATTTTTTTTTTTTTTAAGATTTTATTTATTTATTTGACACAGAGAGATCACAAGCAGGCGGAGAAGTAGGTGGGGGTGGGGTGGGGTGGTGGGGGAAGCAGGCTCCCTGCTGAGCAGGGAGCTACACAGGGCTTGATCCCAGGACCCTGAGACCATGCATGATCTGAGCCGAAGGCAGAGGCTTTAACGCACTGAGCCACCCAGGTGCCCCACCAATTCACATTCTTACCAACAGGGCACAAATGTTCTCCACATCCTTGTCAATACTTACTTGTCTTTTTGATAGTAGCTGTTTTGATAGGTGATATCTCCTTGTGGTTTTGATTTGCATTTCCCTGGTGACTAGTAATGTTGAGCATCTTTTCATGTGTCTGTTGGCTATTTGTATATCTTCTTTGGAAAAATATCTATTCAGATCCTCTGCCCTTGTTAATTGGACTGTTTGTGTTTTGGGTATTGTGTACATTTTTTGTATATTTTGGATATTAACCCCTTAATGGATATATCATTCACAAAGATCTCCCATTCAATAAGTTTATCATTTTGTTGATGGTTTCCTTCACTGTGCGAAAGCTTTTTATTTTGTTGTACTTCCAATAGTTTTTTTTTGCTTTTATTTCCCTTGCCTGTGGAGGCATATCTAGAAAAATGTTGCTAAGGCTGATCTCATTACTAGCCATGTTTTTTTCTGTAAGACTTTTGGTTTCAGGTCTCACATTTAGATCTTTAACTCATTTTCAGTTTATTTTTGTATATGGGTTGAGAAAGTGGTCCAATTTCATTCTTTTGCATGTAGCTGTCTTATTTTCCCATTACCATTTGTTGAAGAGACTTTCTTTTCCCCATTGTATATTCTTGGCACCTCTGTTAGAGATTAATTGATCATATAAATGTGGGTTTATTTCTAGGCTTTCTATTCTGTACCAGTCATCTTTGTGTTTCTTTTTGTGCTATACTGTACTGTTTTGTTATAGCTTTATGAAGTGTATTTTAAAATCTGGAATTGTGATCCTTCCAACTTTGTTCATCGTACCATAAGGAGTTTAATATTATTTATTCTAGGTCTGTTTAAAAAAATAAAAGGTGCTTGTATTTTGATAAGGATTGCATTAAATCTATAGATGGCTTTGAGTAGTACGGACATTTTAACAATATTAATTCTTCCAATCCATGAGCATGGAGTTTCTTTCCAGTTGTTTGTGTCATCTTCAGTTTCTCTCATAAATGTTTTATAGTTTTTAGAGTACAAGTCTTTCACCTCCTTGGTTAAGTTTATTCCTAGGCATTTTATTTGATTCTTGGTGCAATTACAAAAGGAATTATTTCTTAATTTCTCTTTCTGCTACTTTATTATTAATGTATTGAAATGCAACAGGTTTCTGTATATTAATTTTGCATCCTGCAACTTTACTGAACTCATTTATCAGTTCAAGTTTTTTGGTGCATTCTTTAGGGTTTTTTATTTATAGTATAATGTCATATGAAAATAGTAACAGTTTTACTTACAATTTGGATGCCCTTTATTTCTTGTTGGATTGTTATAGCTAGGACTTCTAATACTGAATTGAATTAAAGTCGTAAGTGTGGACATCCTTGTTTCTGAACTTAAAGGAAAAGCTCTGTTTTTCACCATTGAGTATGATCTTAACTGTGGGTTTTATCATATATGGCCTATATAATGTTGAGGTACATTACCTCTAAACCTACCTTGAGAGGTTTTTTTTTTTTTTTTTTTATCATGAATGGATATTAAATTTTGTCAAAAGCATTTTCTGCATCTGTTATGATCATATGACTTTTATCTTTCATTGTGTTATTGTGTGATCTTAACTGTGGGTTTTATCATGTATGGCCTATATAATGTTGAGGTACATTACCTCTAAACCTACCTTGAGTTTTTTTTTTTATCATGAATGGTTATTAAATTTTGTCAAAACCCTTTTCTGCATCTGTTATGATCATATGACTTTTATCTTTCATTGTGTTACTGTGGTGTGCCATGTTGGTATGTGGATATTGAACCATTCTTGCATCCCTGGAATGAATCCCACTTGCTCTTAGTGGATGATTCTTTTAATATGTTGAATTTGCAACAATATATTGTTGAATATTGCTTTGCTAATATTTTGTTGGCTTGTTGTTTTCCCTTTTTTGTATTTGTCTTTTTTGGTGTCAGAGTCTCAGATAATGAATATGGATGGAGTCTTTCTTCCTCTTTTTTTTTTGGGAAGACTTTGAGAAGAATAGGTGTTATCTCTTTTTTCAGTGTTTGGTAGAATTGACCTGTGGCTACATCTGGTTCTGGACTTTTTTGGGAGATTTTAGATTATAAACTCAATTTTGCTGCTATTAATTGTTCTGATCAGATTTTTTATTTCTTCCTAATTTTATTTTGGGAGGTTCTATATTTCTAGGAATTTATCCATTTCTTTTAGGTTGTCCAAGTTGCATATAGTTTTTGGGTAGTAGTTTATTATAATCTTTTGTATTTCTGTGGAGCTGGCTCTTGTATTTCTGATTTGAGTCCTGTCTTCTTGATGGATTTGGCTAAAGTTTTCTTATCTTTATATTTTCAAAGAAATAGTTTGTTTCAAAGAAATAGTTGTTTCACATTTTTTAAATTCTCTATTTCATTTATTAATCTGATATTTGTTATTTTCTTCTAACTTTGAGTTCCTTTAGGTATAAGGTTGAAGTGTCTATTTGAGATCTGTCTTGTTTGCTGAGGTAGTCCTATATTGCTATCAACTTCCCTCCTACTACTGCTTTTGCTTTGTCTCATAGACAAATGACCATTTTGGACCATTCTGTTTTCTTTTGTTTAAAAATAATTTTAAAAATTAACATATTATTTGCCTCAGGGTACATGATTGTGAATCATCAGGCTTACACATTTCACAGCACTTACCATAGCACATACCTCCCCAGTGTCCATAACCCAGCCACCCTATCCCTATCCCCCCACCCCCCAGCCACCCTCTGTTTCGTGAGTTTAGGAGTCTCTTATGGTTTGTCTCCTTTGTGATCCCATCTTGTTTCATTTCCCTCCCCCACCCCCCCCGTGACCCCCTGCCCTGCCTCTCAAATTCTTCATATCAGAGAGATCATATGATAATTGTCTTTCTCTGACTTATTTTGCTTAGTGTAGTACCCTCCAGTTCTGTCCATGTCGTTGCAAATGGCAAGATTTTGTTTCTCTTGATGGCTGTATAGTAGTATTCCATTGTAGATACATAGCACCTCTTCTACTTATTTATTTAATTTTTAATTTTTTTATTAACATATAATGTATTTTGCCCCAGGGTAAATGTCTGTGAATCGTCAGGCTTACACATTTCACAGCACTTACCACAGCACATACCCTCCCCACTGTCCACAACCCAGCCACCCTTAGTTTGTTTCGTGAGTCTAGGAGTCTCTTATGGTTTGTCTCCCTCCCCATCCCCTCCAGTTTCATTTCTTCCCCCGCCCCCCACAAACCCCCGCCTTGCCT
>JAQQSY010004334.1:0-12368 GCA_028646535.1 Procyon lotor
GGACGGATGGATGGATGGATGGATGGATAGAAGGATGGATGGATGGATAGAAAGTAGGATGGATGGACGGATGGATGGATGGATGGACGGATAGAAGGATGGATGGATAGACAGATGGACGGACGGATAGAAGGAAGGATGGATGGATGGATGGATGAGTGTGGATGGGTGGGTAAATGGATGAATGGAAGGATGGATAGATGGATAGATAGATATGTATAGAAAAAAAAAGAACGAAGTAAATACCCCTAAACCCTAACGGTAGTTATCTCCATGTTATCTGGTGATGGAGAAGGATTTTTAAACTTCTGTAGAGAATCTTCAACTATTTGTTCCCACTGACCAAATACTTCTACTCCTGGGAATTTTCCATTAGGAAGGAAGCAGCAAGGCACAAAACAATGTGTGTACAGAGATTTTCATTAAAATTCTGTTTACATTTACACAAAAAAACTGGAAGTGAACTGAAAGTCTGATAATTCCTGAATGGCAAGTGTATTTTGGTATGTCCATGAAATTAAAATGTAAGCTGTCATCATAAGGCATGTCTCTGAAAACCGTTTGCTGAGAATAGTGGCATACATTCTTGGAAAAGGACGAAGTGCGGTGGGGGGAGGTGCTCACAGTGCAGGATGTCACGTTCACAGGGCAGGGAATTAATTTTGTCTGTTTTGAACAGCACTATAGCCCCAGCACCTGAAACAATGCTTTGTACCTAATAGGCACTCAGTTAAAAATTGTCAAATGGATAGCATCCTCACAATTTCATTAAAGTGACTTTCATGAATATATTCTCATGGGGAAAAACACATGTGAAAATATTCCACAATGTTTCCAGAATTCGTCTCTCATTGGTCTTGTGGATAATTTTAAATTTTTCCTTTAATTAACTTTTTTGTAATTTTAAAAGTAGCCACAACCGGCAGATATTCCTTTTAGCTTGGGAAAAATGAAACAATCTTGTGTGAAAGAGAGAACTGGGGGCCAGGCCAGCCTGGACAACATGCTCCTTTCAAAGCCAGAACAACTGTGGCGGATTAAGTGCGGCCTCTGTTCTTCCTGCTTCTCCCTGCTGCTCGCCCTCTCCACCCCCACAGCGGTCATTTGATCCAAAGACACATCTGCGGGCTCAGCAAAGGGGGAAACACTGGCCGCCCTCCCTCGAGGAGATCCCTACCCAGCAACTCCTAACCATTCCTGTTTAAACGTCGTCACATTTTTAGGGCCGGGTTATGGGTCAGCCACATGATACGCACGGTGGGAATGGGGGAGCCCATGGTTTGCACACTCCCTCGTGCCCAACCGTCCCTGTAGGTGTCTTCCAGACCTTTCCTCTCTTCCCTCATCTCTATGGAGACATTAGCTCCAGGTCACTTTGGGTTTGAGCGGCTTCAGATGCACTCTGCTTACAGTTGCAAGGGTCTCCTCTAGAGAAAAATCTGGTCATGTCCCCCTCCCCGTTAAAAACCAGGCGGCACCTTAGGATGAAGACCCCTCCCCTTCAGCATCGATTGGAAATTGCTGTAGACCCAAGGCTCTGCCCACAAATCTTGCTTCTCTTGCAGCTTCTCCCACTCAAGAGGTTTTACCTCCCCACCCCTGCGGAACGGATATTAGAACAGACCTGGCCTTAAATGAAATAGCTTATATGCAGTTCTTGGTAGATGCTGGACATTCACTACCAAGACAGTAGGAGTCTGCCTGGGACCTTTTTCTAGGCACAGTTCGGTAGCTCCTGGACCCTCGTTAGTGCCAGACATCATGCTGGGGCAAGAGGACGGCGCAGAACAGGCTGGGTCTCTACTCAGCAATCCCGCTTTTGGCTCTATCCCCAAAAGAATTAAGAGTAGGATCCCAGATACTCGCACACCAGTGTTGTCAGCAACTTTATTCACAAGAGCCAAGTGGCAGAAGCAACCCAACTGCCCACCGATGAAGGGACAGATAACCAAGATGGGGTCTGTCCATCCAGTGGAATGCTACTCAGCCTTCAAGCAAGGACCATCCGACACGGCCCCGGAGTGGGCCCCGGAGACATCACGCTGAGGGAAGTAAGCCTGTCCCCAAAAGACGAACATGCCGAGGCCCCTCGGGGAGTCGGCTGCAGAGAGACAGAAGGTAGAAGGGTGGGCGCCGGGGGCTGGGGGGTTGGCCTTTGACAATGGGGACCGAGACTCTCAGTTTTGGAAGATGAGAGTTTGGACATGGGTGGTGGGGTCGGCCACACGACAGTGGGAACATCCAGAATCCTACTGAACTACACTTGAAAATTAGTGAGACGGTAAATTTTACACTATATGCTTTTCACCGCAATGACCAAAAAAAAAGCCAGCCAGACTGGGTGTGTCCCCCCCAGGCTGTCGCACTGCCTTCTGGGAGGCCATGCTCTCGAGGCCAGACCTGGAGTCGCGAGCTCTTGGCCTGAAGCACCTTCCTTCCCGTTGCCTCCCCTCCCATGTCTCCACTGCTCAGGACACTTGTGCCGGGAGCCCTTCTCTGACCCCGCCCCGAGGAAGGGAAGCCCTGCCAAGGGCCGGTGCTGGCCTTCACAGGCTCGAGTTCCCCCCGTCCCCACCCCCGCACGTGGGGACATGGCCTGGTCAGCTTGCCGGCGGCCTCCGTGGGAGTATTTGCACAACAGAACTCGGCAAATGCTATAGACTGTGGCCTGGTTGTGAAAGGTTCGCCGGCCTCCCATGGGGAGGTTCCCCCTTCTCTTGCTGCTCGGGCACCCTGGCCTCGCCCCGTTGCAACCTCCAGCTCGTTCATCTGCTGTCGTTACGGACGGCATGGCCCTGTGGCCTCTCGCCCCCACAGGACCCCTCTCCCGGCCCAGAGTGACCTCCTGTCCCCCACATGTCCCCTGCACGTTCCCCGCACTGCTGCAGCCACACCAGGCTTCTCCCAGGCCTCTCTCCGAGGTCCGCACGTGCTCTCCTTCCGGAATGTTCTCCACACGGGTCTTCCCTTGACTTCTCCTTTAGGCTTGGGCTTGAGTGCTGTCTTGTTAGAGGAGTCTTTTCCCCAGAGCTCCAGCTAGCATAGTCCCTTTCCCTCCAGAAATGCCCGTCCCCTCCTGGGGGCCCAGCCCCACCACTGACCCCCATCCTTGGGGTGCATACCTGCTGTCTTCTCTAAGTGACCTGTACAGTGATGCACAAACCCGCCGCCAGGTCCCCACTCGCCCTCCTGCAGCCTCTCCTCCGAAGAGACTCCTGAGGGACCAGCAGATTACCCTGTTTTCTTATCTCCAGTCTTTAAATTGAGGTAAAATACACAAAACATAAAATTTACCATCTTAACCATTTTTAAGGGTACAATTCAGTCACGTTAAATTATAGAAACACTGCTGTGAAACAGATCTCCAGACCTTTTTTATCTTGCAAATCTGGAATTCTGTCCCAATTAAACAACAACTCCCCACTGGCCCAGCCCTTTGTCCTTTGACGTCTATGAATGTGGCTACTCTCGGTACCTCACGGAAGTGGAATCCACAGTCTTTGTCTTTGGTGACAGGCTCTTTTCCAGGTGGCATGGTATCCTCAGGGTTCATCGTGCCGTAGCGCGGGCAGGGTTTCCTTGCCTGTTGGGGCCGAGCAGTGTGTGGGGACGCGTCCGCCGACGGACGCTTGTTTACACCTCTTGGCTGTTGTGAGTAATGTTGCTGAGAACATGCGTGTGCAAATTTCTCTCTCAGACCCTGCTGTTGACTTCTTTGGATGTGCACCCAGCAGTGGGATTGCAGGAGCCCAGGGCGGTTCTCTGTTTAATTTTCTGAGGGACCCGCGTCCCGTCCCCCATGGCAGTGCCACCATTTTGTGACCCACCAGGAGGCTGCCGGTGTCCCACCTCTCCCCACCGCTGGGACACTTGGTGTTTAATGTTTGTGCTTTGCTTTGTTCTGATAACCCCCCGCGTGGGTGTGAGATGCCGTCTCAGTGAGGGTTTGGTTTGCGTTCTCTGGTTAATGAGGCAAAGCACCTTTTTATGTACTTGTTGGCCCTTAGTGTGTGTCTTCAGAGAAACGTCTGTTGAGGTCCTCTGCCTGTTTTCCAACTGGGTTTACTTATTTACCTGTTGAATTTAACAGTTCTTTATATATGTAATTTGAATGTTAACCCATTGTTGTCTCTACCACTTGCAAATATTTTCTCCCATTTCACAGGTCGCCCTTTCGTTTTGTTGACTATTTCCTTTGATGCACAGAAGTTTTAAAGCTGGTTGTAGTCCCACTTGTGTACTTTTGCCTTTGTTCCCATGTTTTTGGTGTCACATCCAAGAAATCATTGCCTATTGCTGTTAATTTTTTTAACTTTACTTTTTTAAGATCGATTTTATTTATTTGACGGAGAGACAGAGAGAGCACCAGCAGGGGAGGGGGCAGAGGGAGAGGGAGAGGCAGACTCCCCACTGAGTGGGCAGCCCCACACCACACGGGACTCGATCCCGGGACCCCAAGATCATGACCTGAGCCAAAGGCAGGCACATAACCGACGGCACCACCCAGGCGCCCCACCATTAATTTCAAAAGTTATCTTGGCTTTGTCCGAGTCCCTGTTCCCTTCTCCGCCCCTCCTGGGAGAAAAGGAACACATCTCCTTGAGCTCCTGTGACTGCCCAGAACTTAGCTCAGCGCCTGGGACATGGGGTATGTGAAGTACTTGTTGAACGCGCGGGCGTCTGATGGAATTTTATTTATAGTTCCCACCTGACTGTCCCAGGCGGGGTCTCTGCATCCCCTGCTCGGCACCAGGGAGGGAGAGCAGGGGTTCCCGGAGGGTTAGCACCTGTCGCCGTCCTGTAATACGCTGCTCCCCTGCCCCGAAAGTGGATGAAAGCAGAGGCAGGGTCTCCCTCCACCTGGCCCTGGGTCTGGGCTCGCCCCCCCCACCCCCCGCCCTGGGTCTGGGCTCACCCCACCCCCACCCCCATCCTGGTCGTGAAGACAGTAACACTTCTGTTTCCCTCCCGAACCAGACAGCATCCCCTAGGTCCCACTGGAACACAGATGCTGTCACTCGGGGTCGGGCAGGGGCTCAGGCAGGCCCCCTCTGCTGAGGTGCAGGCCTCCCTCCAGCCGCAGCCAGAGGGATTAAGGCAAGGAGGCTCCTGGCGTCCCTCAGTCTGGTGTGGCTGCCTGGGAGCGTCCCAGGGGACACCCAGCGGCCCAGAGGGCTGGAGCCTCCAAATCAATCAGCGACCTGAAGGTCATTAGAGCTGTGGCCTTCAAATTAGGTTACTTGTAACCCGGAGGCGTGCACGCCCTGCAGGGCAGGGAAGAAAGGCTGATTGTTTAAGGGAAGCCATTTCCCAGAGAGGCGCTGCGTGGTTCCCCTTTCACTGGGGCCCTTCTGCCCTTGACAGATGAATAGCATACCTCTCCCCTGCCCCCAGCCTCACCGAGGCCCATTGTCCAGGGCTCAGAAAGCCCTGGGGATCCCAAGCCAGCCACAATTGAAAGGCTGCTTAAAGCCGGAGGGAGTGAAATGGCCAGAATTTGCTCTGACAAATCAAGGTTAATGCATGAAGAAAAAGGCGTATGTTGGAAACAATGCGGTGCCCTCTGTTTTCCAGGACACTTCTCCATACTTGTAGCAGAAAGGCTTTCATTAGCTTTTGCTGAAAGACGATTGCATATTGTAGCTCCATCTTTGATAGGCAGTAAATACTCAGCTCACTCCGCTACTTTATTCCTTCCAAGCCGCAAACTTGAAAAAAAATAAGTGGAGACATAGTCCTTTTGTAGGCTCTGTGCTTTCCCGAGTCCGTTGAAATTCATTGAACACTGTCTCGCTCTCAGCAATAAGAAACATTCCACAAGGGTGAGGGTGTGAGCTGAGCTTTGTGGCGGTGGCTGCTTGCAGTGACCTTGTGGCCGGACACGCTCAGATTTGTTTTAATGTAGGGAAACTGAGTCAGGAGAGGGCGAGGTGGTTTGTCCAATAGCCAGGATCTGTGCCCTGGGCGGTTGGGAGGAGTCGTGCTGCTCCTGGACACGCGGGGGTGGAAGCCGGGGTCAGGCCTGGCTGTTGGGGTGCCACAGCCTTCTGACAAAATGTCAGAATCAGAAGGGACCTGCCGCTTTCTTCCAGCGCCACCCTCACGCCGGCCCCGGCCCGCCGACCTCCCTCGCCCGCCGCCGCGCTCCTCCCTGAGGCCACTCACTGTCCCCACTTGGATCCCATTCGCTGCTCCAGTCGAGGGCACTTTTCTCCTTCTCCCCCTCAGGGCAGACTCTGCAGCCCCCCGAATGGCTTCCTGGGGCCTCCAGGACGAGGCTCCCTTCTTTGTCCCGCCTTGGGGAGTGGTGACTGCCGGCGTAGCCCAGCCTCCGCGACGGCCCCCGAACCCTCACCTTCTGCTCTTCGTTCCCTGGGGACCTGGGGGGGGACAGGCCCGTCCCTGCACCGATCGCTGAGGCCAGGGGTACACCGCCCTCTGGGCCAGACTGGGTCCTCAGCGGGGTGGGGGCAGCCCCGCCTGAAGCGAGTGACGGGACCCCGAGAGGGGCCGTGTCAGAAGAGCTGTGGCGAGCGCTTGGGGGCCCACACGGCCCCTGGGGGGACGCGACGGGGCTGCTGGAAGAGGAGCGAGGCGTGAACGTGTGCCCACACTCGTGTCCGCCCCCTGCACCCCCCGCGTCTGGCGGACTCACACATAGTCTGCCTGCTTCTTGCTCCGCAACGTTCAGCAAGTGGGTCCGTTCACCTTTCACGCTAACCTGGGGCTGCCGAAACGCAGGCAGTTTGTGTGCTTGGGACAGATTTTCTTTCTTTGTCCTCCGCGACCCTGTGAGGTCCTACTTGGGTTTTTCCCACCACCCCCTCTGCTTCCCAGGTGAGGGAGCAGGCAGAGAGGTTGGTGACTGCCTCCGGGCACCCGCAGGTCACGGGCCTCAGGGAGCGCGGCCTCCCCTCCCAGCACACGGTACTCTGTGTCTCGGGAGTGGAATTCTCACCCAGCGCGGCGCCCTAGGCACACATGTCCCTTGGTGGGTGACCCCCCAAAGAGCGGCCCGTCTCACAGGAGCCTCCATCCGTTGAGTGCGTCTGAGAGCGCATCTCTGTGATGGCGCGTCCCTCCGCGGGGCCCTGCGGGACCGTCGTGGTCGCAAGGTCTCGTTCACCTTCAGCCCTCTCCCCTGGCACACAGGGCCGCTCCGTAGACTGGCAGGGGCGCAGCTGGTCTGAGAGGGTTGCCAACGACAGAAACGACTCAAACCAGCTTAGGCAAAGAGGGGGAATATCTTGGCTCCGGTAACCGAACCCCAGGGAGGGAAGGGGTGTAGCTGTCCCCAGGGTGTGGAGCGCGGCCAACAGCTGTCTCTCTAGCACTTGAGTCCGCACGTTGGCAGCAAACCGGCAGGCAAGTCTTCCCCATGAGGTCAGAACGGTGCTATTCCTAGGGTATCCATCTGCGAGGAGGAGTCTTGCTCGCCTTGTCCTTGGAGGGCTCTTCCCAGGCCTGGGTTGGGCCGCACACAGAGAAAACTCTGATAGGTCACCTGCGGTGGGATTTCGGGTAGGGGAGAAACAGTCCCCAAGGTGAGGGGTGATTCCCTCCAGGGGTGATACCCTCCAAGAAGCAAGGGGACTGCTGCCTAGAGCGCTCTCCACCCTGGGCACCAGGCCCCACCCGGGGGGGTCTCAGGACCTCCCTCCCGTGGGGTGACCTCTGAGGTCTCAGAGCTGAGCAGGAAATTGTTGAAAAGAGAGTGGGAGCATGAGTGTTGGCATCGAGGGGCCGTGTGCAGAAGTTGGGGTGAGAGTCCCGAGGGGACCCAGAGTGGTTTATTCTCACTAGGGCTGGAGGCGGTGGCAGGGGGAGCCCCACGGAGCTTACAGCTCATCTCCAAGGTGTCGGTGTGCTTTGGGTGGGTGTGAGATGGTGCTTGCCGACAAACCCCTTCCCCTTCTGAAGAACCCTCCCCCGTGCAGCCCTCCCAGCGTATGGGGCTCCGGGGACCTCTGCCTGGTCACGTGACTCAGTCTGGGCCAGTGAGGGACAGCCCTGAAGGCTCTGTGGGCGGCCTTGGGGAAGTCAGAGCCTCGCCACGGGGAGAGAGGGGTCTCCACTGGACGGTTCTGGGGACCTGGGTCCGTTTACGCCTGAAGCCAGCCAGCCCTGGGCTTTTCAGTGACCTACTTCGGGACACAACTTGTATTTTCATTTGTTCGGTTTTGCTTTAGCGATTAGTATTTCTTTCTCTTGTCCCCGAAGAAACATTGCTAAGCAGGAGGGGGAGTCAGCCTGGTGTTTTGGAAGCATATCCTCTTTGAGATTGGACAGGGGAATGGAGAGAGCCAACGGGGAGGCAGGCAAGCGGCGGGGATCCGCGGCGGGGCGGCCGAGACGTGGGACACGGGTCCCGTGAAGGGCGGTAAACGAAGGCCCAGCGTGGGAACTGTGCGGGCGATGGGAGACACTGATGCGGCAGACGTCACAGGACATAGCAGCTCCTTGAATGTGGGGAAGGGAGAAGTGGGAAGACTCAGGGATGCCTTTGATGTGTTTAAACTGAGTGGGGACAAGGGCTTAGGGTCAGGGTTTCGTTTGTCCCACGTATTTCAGATAGAAGTGACAGAAAAACGAACGCTTAAAGTGAGTGGGAATACATTGCCTCGACGCAAAGTTCAGTCCGCTTCAGGTACAGTTGGATCCAGCATTTCGAGTGCTGTCCTCCAGACGCGAGCCTTATGTCTCGGGGTTTTGGGGCCTGCTTTCCTCTGATCTGGTTCATTCCACCATAGGCTCTCCCCTCAAGGTGGCGAAGATGCTGCCACAGCTCCAGGCGCGGTGCTGCTAGCCTCACGGTGGGGACAGAGAGCGTCTCTCCCGATGGTTCCGCCCAAGTCCCAAGCCCATCCGTGAGCCAGTCCCTGAGACGCTGGTTGCCCAGACCTGAGACATGGATCCATTCCTGGATCAGAAAGTGATGTCATTTCCACTCAGACTGCAAGGGCCGCAAGTGGGGGAGGCCCGGCTCCCCAGATGGACCAAAATAAAGAAGAGTGTTTGTTGGGTGGTTGGTTGGCAAACTGATAAGCACCCGATTTGATGAGCATGAGATAATTTTGAGTAACCCAGCGTTGGGGTCGGAGTGGATTTGGGGACCTACAGATTTGGGCGAGGTGGGGTGGCATTGAGGGTCTGGGGTTGAGGGCAGGATTTCGAGGCCTGGATGTTGCTGCTGTTCTAGATGGAGCAGTTGGGGAAAGCCTGGGTGAGGAGCTGGTGTTTGATGCGAGCCCCGCGGCAGGGAGAGCGGCCTGCCCAGATCTGAGCGAGGGCGGCTCAGTGGTGGGAAGTACCGTGGTCTGCGAAGAACCAGACGCAGGGCGCCTGGGTGGCTCAGTCGTTAAGCGTCTGCCTTCGGCTCAGGTCATGATCCCAGAGTCCTGGGATCGAGCCCCGCATCGGGCTCCCTGCTCGGCGGGAAGCCTGCTTCTCCCGCTTCAATTCCCTCTGCTTGTGTTCCCTCTCTCACTGTGTTTCTCTCTGTCAAATAAATAAAATCTTAAAAAAAAAAAAAAAAGAACCAGACGCAGACCAGCGAGGCCGGAGCGCGGTAAGCGGTGGGCGGTGCGAGGCAGACCCTTGTGGGCCTGGTGGGTTCCTTGTCGAGCACTCGTCCTGGAAGCCAGAGCAAGGCCGTGAGCAGAGTCGGCCGGTGTGGTGGCGCTGGAGCGGTGACAGTTACCAGCAGGAGGGCAGACCAGTCGCATAGATGCTAAAGAGAAGCCAGGGGGAGCAGCCGCAGGAAGTTCCTGCAGTCACCTTCCATAAGTAGAATGTTCAGCCCAACCCAGCCCTCAGTTTACTGATGGGAAACCTGTGCTCGGAGTTGTTAAACCAGCATCTCAAAGCCACAGACCTTCGGGGTCAGGAGTGTCCCAGCCAGGATGTGTCTGCATAGGAAGACCCTCTTCCAGATGCTGGGTTCTGGAAGCGGCGGGCAGGTTAGGAAGCTCATGGATTCTAGTAGCCTACCGCCACGTCAGGGCTCGCTAAGCCCATTCTGCAAAGAAGAAAACCAAAGATCCTGGAAATCTGACCGCTTGGCTGAGGTTACCTGGGCCCAGAAGGCCCCTCAGCTTGAGCTCTCTGGAAAGAAGGGGTTAAACCTTCCGGCCCATTTGTCCTTGGAACCTCAGCTTGCATCCCACCCTGGAACTTTCCTCTGAGCTCCAAAGCCAGGAGAGCTGCCAAGTCCTATATACATTGCCGGGTAGCCAGGCAACGCTGCGCTTTTTCTGGGAAGGCTCACAATGTGGTCACTGTTTTGTAGACGCCAGGTTCCAGATGGAAGAAAGACTTTAATCCCCAGCTTCGCGGCTGTTTGGCACATTTCACTCCTGAGATCCTGCTCGGGCCAGTTTTCGCTCTGACTCTCCAGCGTGGCCATTTTGTCCCATTCCGTTTCTGATGTTTAAAATTTTAATCCTTTGCAAGTTGGTTTGTGTGGAGTGGGGAACTGGAGAGGAGATTGGAGGGAAGTTTACTTACAAAGAGAGGTGGCACCTACCTGTTAAGGTGAAGACATAAGCAAAATAATCAGTAGGCGGAACGACAGAAGAAAGAGAAAAGGCCAGGAAAGTTAGTGCAAGAGCCTTAACTTCTTGGTTGATGAGGGAATGCAAATCAAAAAAAATAAAAAGAAAAGAAAAGAAAAAACACAACGCCAGACTTAACTTTCAGCCAAATCCAAAAATTAAAATATTGATAAAGGCCAGGGCTCTCCTACACAGTGATGAGGGTTTTAAGGACATGACCTCTTAAAGGGTGATTTGGTCAGACTCACCAACATTTTGAATCTGGGGTACCCAGCTGGGGCAGTTGGTGGAGCATGTGACTCTTGATTTCGGGATTGTGATTCGAGCTCCACATTGGGTGTAGAGATCACTTATTTTTTTTTTAAGATTTTTATTTACTTATTTGACAGAGAGAGATCACAAGCAGGCAGAGAGGCAGGCAGAGAGAGGAGGGGAAGTAGGCTCCCCGCTGAGCTGAGAGCCCGGTGCGGGGCTTGATCCCAGGACCCTGGGATCATGACCCAAGCCGAAGGTAGAGGCTTTAACTCGCTGAGCCACCTGGACACCCCTGTAGAGATCACTTAAAAATAAGATTTTGGGGGAGCGCCTGAGTGGCTCAGTGGGTTAAGCATCTGCCTTCAGCTCAGGTCATGATCTCAAGGTCCTGGGATTGAGCCCCTGCATCGGGCTCTCTGCTCAGTGGGGAGCCTATTTCTCTCATGTGCTCTCTCTCTCTCAAATAAATGAATACAATCTTTAAAATAAAATAAAATCTTTAAAAAACAAAACATTCTGAATATGCATAACCCCAGACACCAAAAACTGATTTTCAATAATTAATCCTACAGAAGGATTCACAGAAATGTACACTGTAGTTGGGAATAGTGTTGCAAAATAGTGGATTAGCTTCAATCTGAGTACTTTAGATCTCTCACATAAACAGTTTTCAAAATAGTGGAGATACTCTTGTCGGCTGGTTGATAAGGGAATGGCAAAACAAGTTATTTTGCCCTCCTCCCTGCTGTGGAATTATAAGCAGTTGTCCAAAGTTTAATGCAGAGCTTGCACTTGGGCACACTGTTAGGTCAAAAGAGAAAAATACATTCAGGTTGGTAAATAACATGTAGAGTCTGAACTTGATCCTCTTTTTAAAAATGTGTGTATGGGTATATCTATATTTACTAATATTTTTGTACACACAAAGATAATTGCTCGAAGGAAAAAAAGTATTGGTAGTGTTTAGCGTTGTGGGATAAAAAGTTGTCCAAGATAGATTATTGGTTCCCAAAAAAGGAAAGGTAAAGTTGATTGTACAGCGTATAGACTGTGATTTCACTCTTACAGGATAGAAACTGTGTGTGTACGTGCACACACACACACACACACTCCTTTCGTGTAAAAAAATTCAAGAAGGAAAAAGCCCAAGAACACATTAATTGTAATTGGCCCTGTGGAGTCGAGGGCGGGGTTGGTTTTTCTTTCTACATTTCTGTATAGTTTGAAGTTTCTTAAAGATTTCGTCCTATCTTTTCAATTGAGAACGATCTTGGGGCGCCCGGCTGGCTGGTGTCCTGGCTGGTGTCCGGGGCGTGCGCGCGAACGCTGCCTTGGGTGTCGAGATTTCTAGAACGAACGAACTCTAAAAGCGCCCTTTACAAATGTGCGTCCGAAACCGTCCCAAGCACATCACCGCACCCCAAGTGTCTTTGAGCGCGTTCCCGCACGACGCGCGCGTGCATTCGCGGACACGTGTGTGTGCTCGCCGTGCGCCGGGCCGTCTGGGCCCCGGGGGAGAACCGGCTGCCCGTGAGCGCGGCCAGGCCAAGGACTGACGGG
>JAQQSY010004335.1:0-12366 GCA_028646535.1 Procyon lotor
AGAGCATTTATAGGGACAAGAAAGTTAACTAAGTTTGGGGGCACCTGGGTGGCTCAGTGGGTTAAGCCTCTGCCTGCGGCTCAGGTCATGATCTCAGGGTCCTGGGATCGAGGCCCCGCATTGGGCTTTCTGCCTACTTATGATCTCTTTCTCTCTGTCAAATAAATAAATAAAACCTTAAAAAAAAGTTAACTAGGTTTTGGTTTGCTCGTGTGGCCAGCACCCTGAGCAGGAGTGGCTGCATGTTGAGCCTAGAAATGTACTTCAACCCTATCAACAAAATCAAATGATTCTTAGTCATGAAAGAAAACCTAAAAAACAAAAAATAAATATGGAAAATGAAACACACATAAAGAATCTATTCACAAAGATAATACCACTATTACATAATATACTATAGAGGTAATATTGAAAGTTTAAAAAGTGGATAAGCTCTAACTTACTTAAAATATTGATTTACTATTTTAAAAGGCAAGGAAATGATAGGTATTTTTATGTATCTAGTTTAATGCAATAGTAGTAACAGAAAAGGCATTTGTGGCGGATAATTTTATGTATCAATTTGATTATACCACAGAGCACCCAGACATTTTATCAAATATTATCCCGGGGGTGTCTGTCTGTGTGTTTTGAAATGAGATTAATACTTAAATCAGTAAGCTGAGTAAAATAGACTGCCCTCCCTAATATGGGTAGCCTTCACCAATCATTTGAAGCACTGAGTAGACCAAAAAAGCTAACCCTCCCCCAAGAAAGAATTCCTTCTACTGCCTTTGAACAGAGACATCAGCTTTTTCTTGCCTTCAATCTCAAACTGAAACATCAGCTCACCTCCAGCCTCCAGCCTGGACTGGACACCAGTATTGGCTTTTCTGAGACTCCAGCTTGCTGATACACTTTATAGAACTCAGGACTTGTCAACTTCCGTAGTCACGTGACTCAGTTCCTTACAATGAATCTCCTTTATAAGTTCTGTTTCTCTGGACAACTTGAGTAATGCAGCAATGCAAGATGATTGCGGGGCAATTCTTTTTATGAACAAAAATGCAAAAAACATAAATGAAATAATAGAAAACCAGTCATACGGATGCATATATGTTTATTTCCATACACACACATCCCATGATCAAGTGAGATTATTTTTAGGAATGTAGAGAACATCTTTTTATGAATTTTGACACATGAATTGATTACAAGAAAAAGAAAATCATGGTTCTAGCTGTAGCTAGAAGAAAAAATGATAGATAAAATTAAAGCTTATTCATGACAAATACTTTAGTAGAACAGAATTATAAGATAAAATTTTAACTTAATAAAAGCTACCTATCAAAAATCTGCAACAAGTATCAATGTGATAAAGAAAATGTAAACATATTATAATGGAAAAAAAAATACAAAAAAAAACAATTACCCACTCTCATGGATTCTATATTCAGTTGGGTATTTACTAGAAGTCCTATCCAGGCCAATAAAAGTAGAAAAAGGAATGAAGTATATAGGAATTAACAAGAAATAAAAATGATGTGGTTTCAATTTCAATTTTGTTGCTTTTAAAAGTTGTCATAATTTTCTGTAATGATTTTCATATGGAAAACTCAATAGAATCCACAGACAAAATAATAAGTTGAATAAGCAAAGCTAAAATATATAAAATCAACATAAAAATCAATAGTTTTTATGCTTTGGAAAACTAATTTTTAAATGAAGGTTTTCAAAACTCAATTCACAGAAGCAGGAACCCATATGGCATATAGACATAAATCCAATTAAATATATTCAAAATCTTTACAAATAAAATTATTTTTAGAAAATAAAAAAGAAGAAAGACTTCAGTAAATAGACTAATATACTATACCAATATATAGAAAAAAACCAATAGCCTAAAGACAATAATGTCCCCCAAAACGAATCTTTACCTTCTGTTACTGCTATTACCTTTGTAGAATTCGAATTTTGATCCTAAAATTATTGGGAAAGAAAAGGAAACCATATTTTTTTTAAAATTTTGTCAGATTAATTCTCAGCACTCCGGAAAGGTCTTCCATGCTGCTTTCATTTTTCAATGTATCCTTTATTTCTGTGACTCTCCAGTACCTTCTAATATATTGCTTATTTATGTTTAAGTGGGTCTGAATTGTTATCATTGCTGTAACTCAGAGAATTGTAATTAATATATTTGAGTTTAAACTACTCACTTAAGTGTCTATGACTGTTAAATGTCTGTGATTATTTGGGTCTATTTCCTCACTTACAAAAAGAAATTTTCCTGAATATTTTCCAAGTTTCCCTCAAGCACTCAGAATCTTTACCCCTCTTTGTTATACATATGTAAAAGGTAACACATTCTTTCTCTTAACTAAAAAAACATCTCTCTTAGAAGAATTAGAATTAAAACTACTTGCCAAGGGCATTCCATTAGCCTAGGTGTAGCAGGCAGTCTTACAAATACCACGACTTTGAACCCAAGTGATTTGCCTTTCACATGTGAAAGATATGTATGTTTAGGGCTTTTCTAAGACTAAAAACACTTGATGGAGAATACTCAACAGTAAGTAAGCTGGTTGTAAAAATCACCATAGCAACAGAGCCCAGATGAGGCCATGAAGGCTCCTTCAAAGCATGCATTGTTTCCAAGATCAGTAGCCAAAACTACCCATATTTATCTGGAAAATAATTCTAGGAGAAGAAAAAAAGAAATTAAATGGATTTTGTTATGCTCTGTTGAAAAAAAAAAATTGACAAAACTAATGTCATGCAGTGGAAAAGTAACCTCAAAACTTCAGACTTCAAAAGGAACATTTGTTTTCTTTCTTGAATAACAAGTATTTATTTGAAAACTAAAACTTCCTTTAGTATTAAAATAACTCATGAAAAGTTTTAAAAATCTGGGGCTCCTGGGTGTCTTGGTCGTTAAGCGGTCTGCCTTCCGCTCAGGTCATGATCCTGGGATCATGATGTGGGATCAAGCCCCGCATCGGGCTCCCTGCTAGGCAGAAGCCTGCTTCTCCCACTACCATTCCCTCTGCTTGTGTTCCCTCTCTCGCTGTGTTTCTCACTGTCAAATAAATAAAAAAAAATCTTTAAAAAAAAAGTTTTAAAATCTGAAAAATACAAATAAGCACGAAAAGGAAGTGTAAATGATATTCAGTCCTCTCCATGACTCTGATATTTATTGCTTTAATTATTTTTCTTTTTGAAGAAATGGCACAACCTTTGGAAATGTCTAGGTTAAGGTTTATCATTACAAGAATTATTATATTTAGTATGGAGGGTCTCATTATTCAAAAGTTTTAAAAGTATACTATATCTAATATACAATATATCTATATATTTAAATATATCTAATAATTAATTACTTAAATGTGAATCTGTAGTTTTATTTACATTAGTCTCTGGCAAGGAATTCTTTACTCCAAAGCTAAATATTCAAATGTAGTGAAAAGCAAGAAAAATGTAGTGAAAGCAATAAGAAACCAAGGCATTAGTAAGCTGACACATCTTCAGTGATAAACAGTAGACAAACATATACATCTAGCAGAGAATAATCTCTTTATTATTTGCACATTAGCCTATGCAATGTAAATTCTTTTTACTTTTAATTTAACTTATAAAGAAGTCTAGGCTCATTCCTAGGACTCTAAAATTTTGTAAAAGTTCTGCTTTAATGCCCAAGATATTTAGATATTTTAAGCTTCCATTTGTCTTCCTTCCAGCACCAATTAAGAGAGGTAAATGTAATTTACACTGCTTTATTAGCGTTCACATATAGATACTACTTATTGAATGCACTGCCTGGAAATTAATGGTTCAAAGGGCTTTCTTTTGTTAACACTTTTGAATCATTATGTGTACACTTTAATTGAGAACATATAAATATCATAAAAAGTGAAACATTTAATGATGTTCTGGTTTTATGCTGTTTCCAAAAGATTAAAAAAAAAAAAAGCACACACACAAAGCATTGATAATTTAGTGTATCTCTTCAAAAGAGTACTATGCAGTATTTCAAATCAAATTATTATGCAAAGGTTTTTAAGCCTATGGTTTATGGTGAGCAAGAAGGAGCCCATTACAGCTTTATGCTTGACACAGCATATCTGGATTATCAAGCATCCTGCAAAAATACCACAATTACATTGTGCTATAATAACTCAACTTCATCAATAATATCCCCAAATCCACAGATGCAATAAATGCCATAAAGATGTTAGAATCTGGCTTTCTTTAACTCATGCAAATGCTATTGTCAAGATGTCTTTGAATTGAATACCTTATCACTAACTGATGATAAATTATTTTTATATAAGCAAAATGTAAGACTGTGAGATAGAATCATTGTTAATTCACCTGAAAATTCTAAAGTATTCCTCTCTACTCAGTGAAATTTTGACACTATTATATGACCCTAAATTTTATCTGAGTGTTCCTTTTGTGTGTGTGTGTGAATGTATAGTTTCCTATTTTAAGTTTGAGTGAAAACCTGAAAGTTCTACTATAAATAGTGATTTCTGTTTAGAAAGCATGTATTTGAAATGGAAACTAGATGAGAGGAGGAAACCATTTAACCATTTATCTTTTCATTTAAAAATATTAATGGAATTCTTCAGTGTGCTAACTCTGATAGGCACAAAGGTTCTATGGAGAGATGAAAAAGAGAAAGAAGAATTTCTCCTTTGAAGTAGAGATAATATATATATATATATTGATAATATATATATATTTATTTATTTATATAAAATATTTATTTATATATAAAATATTTATTTATATATAAGATATATTTATATATATATGTTTCTCAGTATCATTCAGATAGGGGTAGGTACCATCATTAAAAAGCAAAATCTTCAAGTTTTGAAGAATATAAATTCTTACTATGGTTTTCATTGAAAGGTAGAGTAGAGTTTGTAAGGCTCATTACATATCAAATGTTCTTAAAAGTCTTTTTTAAAAAATCTTTCTTTCCAGTATTTCCAACTTATAGCAACTACTAAAACTGCTATTTCTCTCTCATACCAGTACAGTTCATTAATTGCCACATTGCTACAGATCAAAACCCTCCTTCATCTTCTCCCTTGGTGTATATATCCAAAACCTGACAAATACTACCTGCCATGTATAGAACTCTGGGAAATATGGATTCCCTTCCACTCTAGTGATTTTCCTGTGAGAAAAAGACACCTCTACCATCATAATATCATCATTGCCCACAAGGTCAGGGAAATAGAATTTTCCACATAACAAATTTGGAGACATTTGATGAGGCAGTTGGCTTACTGAATGCTGATATGCTCCATATAGCAAACATGCACTCCAGTGGCTTCCTGTGTATGTGACTGGCCTTGTTTCTTTATTGACATTAATAAAGAGTCAACTCCACAATTCTATGTGTTCCTCATGAAGAAGAAACCAGTTCTAAAGCATTATACCTACTCTGGCTTCCATATCCTCATAAGCAAGAAGGAAGTCAGAGTGCCTGGATTTCACCTATTTTGAGTAAGACTGTCATAGCTTGGTTCTATTCCTAAAGCAGCGGACGTGAAGACAAGCATAAGAGAGATCTGCTTTTACCTGGTGAACTTCTCCTCTTTCTTGCCCCAACCAACAACCACTATTACAGCCTCTTATCCACCTCTCATTTTGGGCTCATGAGAACTTTCCCCTTTAAGCAAATTAGTCCAGTCATTGGCCCCCAAAGGGACCTGGTCCACATTTCTGACTCCCAATCGCACCTCTCCCAAACTTCTTACCCTTGTTACTCTGTCTCCTATAACTGAATAGTCCTTCATAACAAGAATCACTTCCATTTTCAACTTTTTTGATATTATCTTCACTCTCCTTCTTATTTTTAACCAAGAACTGACTCTATCTTATGAACCACAGAGACCCTCTCAAGCTAAATTATCTTTAAAGAATGGTCATTTTTATACATCATTACGATGTCCACAGAATCATCATTTTTATACATCATTATGGTGTCCAAATAATTCTTCTTCCCTCCTCCTCCAAATTCCAGTTTCAAATTACATGTCACACTGCTCACTTCAATCAAAATATTTAGTGATATCACATATCTACATAG
The DNA here is from genome assembly GCA_028646535.1 of Procyon lotor. NCBI lineage: Eukaryota > Metazoa > Chordata > Mammalia > Carnivora > Procyonidae > Procyon > Procyon lotor. Next base: position 6,083 of record JAQQSY010004335.1, read on the forward strand.
ATGATCTTCTAATACTCTGACAGACTTCAGAGAACATTTAATACTCATAAAAACTCCATGAGTGGTGCCTGGGTGGCTCAGGGGTTAAAGCCTCTGCCTTTGCCTCAGGTCATGATCTCAGGGTTCTGGGATCGAGCCCCGAGCCCCACATCGGGCTCTCTGCTCAGCAGGGAGCCTGCTTCCCCCTCTCTCTCTGCCTGCCTCCCTGCCTACTTGTGATCTCTCCTTCTCTCTGTCAAATAAATAAATAAAAATCTTTAAAAAAAACTCCATGAAGTAAATCCCTGAAAGTGTAATTCCCTGAAAGAACTGTTTATTCTGAGTTCCCAATTACTCTCCTTCACTCCTCTAATAAATCAATTCCAAGATTATTTTCCTCTTCTCCACAACATGATGTTGACAAATGTTCATCTCCAATTAGACCCTTCACTCTTGAATTTAATGAATATGTACAACTGATTATCTAGCACCCTTATGGACATCTTAAATTCACCAGAGCTAAGATTCTTACCCCATCTTACTCTTCAAATGGCTGTCACATCATAATAAATGGCAAGTTTATACTTTCAGTTGCTCAGGGCAAAACACCAGAAGTAATTTTGATCCTTTTCTTTCTTTCATAGTTTTTACCCAAGCCATTAACTTACCCTTTTAGTATCATTTTCCAAATATACAGATCAGGACCAGTTCTTATCACTTCCAACACTATCACATTAGTCTATGTAAGGTCACCATGAAGTTACTCTCTCAAATGATTCACTTTCAGGAATGAGAAACTAGGAATAATTCACCAGAAAAACAGGAATAAACTAGGACTTTTCTACCAAAGAAAGTCACTGTGGTCAAAGGCTATCATCCTAGATCAAAGCCACCATCAAATTCTAGCCTATGTAGTTGCAGTAGCCTCTTAACTGATACTTCTGCCACCTCTACAGTTAATTAGCACCCCACACTTATAATGTAAGCTAATTATATCTCTTCTCTGCTCAGTACCATTCGGTGGTTTTCCATGTCTGTCAGACTTAAACCCAAAATTCAACAATTGCCTAAAGGAACAGATGATCTAGCCACCATCACCCTCCCACAACCTCTTTAGGCTCATTTTCTTTGCTTGTTTTATACTGCTGTAGCCATACTTTCACCTAAATTAATGAGTGAACATGCCAGGTCATTGTACTTGCTGATCTCTTTACTTGAAATGCTTTCTCCAAATATTCCCTGGCTTCCTCCTTCACTTTCATACATTCTCTGCACAAATGTTACTTCAGTACAAACTGTTTAAAATAGCAACCCAAACCTCTCTCTGTTTCTGATTTGTTTTCCATTAATTTAACACCATTTGATGTATTATATATATTTGATTATTTTTTGTCAGTACCCCTTCCCCCACTGTTATGTAAATTCTATGAAAGTGATCATCATTGCCTTTTTTTAAAATAATATATTTCCAAAACCCAGATGAGGTACTGGTTTATTTTAGGGACTTGATAAATATTTGTTAAATAATTAAATCAATAAATGAATCTAAGTAGAAATTTGATCTAAGAAAAATGGTAAAGATTTCAGCAAATATTTCCATATTCAACGTGTTTGATATTCATTAAGTCATATATATCTTATAAATGTCCAGAGCCTTATACCTAAATTCTTCTCAAGAAGCACATAGCCAATAAAAATCAAAGTCGATGTTTTTGCTTTCATTAAGAAAAGGTTAACTCATTTTGATAGTCTAGATAAATCTTTTTCCAAAGGGATTACAAATTAGTTATATAAATACTCTGTTCTCAAGGAGGTAGAGCATAACTCCCCAATCCTTATGTGGACTATGCTTAGTAACTTCCTTTCAAATAGTACAGCATGGGAATGCGGAGAAAGCATAATTGTACTCCAGAGAAACTTGACACACACCACCTCAGCCAGGCAATCAAGATTAACATCAGTAATATTAGGTAATTTAATAGAATCTAACCTTAATAAGATATGATGAGAATAGCATTTTATGACTGACTGGTTTTCCTTTGAAAAACCCATAGTTCTACTCTATTCATGAGAAAAACATCAAATAAATGCTAGTTGAGAGACAATCTACAAAATACCTGATCACTACATCTCAAAATTGTCAAGATCATCAAAAACCAGAAAAGTTTGAGGATAACCTAAAGATACATTAAGACTAAATGTACTGTAGGATTCTGGATGGGATCCTCGAACAAAAAAAGAACACTAGGTAAAACTAAGGAAATCTGAGAAAATGATGAATTTTGGTTCTTTAAATATTATTAAATAGTATTATATAAATATTAGTTCATTAATTGTGACAAATGTACCAAACTAATGTAAGATGTTAATAATACAAGCAACTGAGTGTGAGGTATATGGGAGTTCTCTGTACTATCTTTGCAACTTTTCTATAAATCTGAAACTATTCTAAAATTAAAAGTATATTAAAAGTATATCAGGTGCCTGGATGACTCAGTAGGTTAAAGCCTCTGCCTTCAGCTCGGGTCATGATCTCAGGGTCCTGGGATAGAGACCCGCATCAGCTCTCTGCTCATCAGGGAGCCTGCTTCCTCCTCTCTCTGCCTGCCTCTCTGCCTGCTTGTGATCTCTCTCTCTCTGTCAAATAAATAAATAAAATCTTTTAAAAAAAGTATATTAAAACTATAATGAGCTATAATTTTTATGTATTAATATTGCCATTCTTTTAAAATGTTATCTATTCCAAACTTGATACTTCCTCTAAAGTTCACACAATAATGATTTAGAGCAGTGCTTTCCAATCGAACTTTCTGAGATGATGGAAATATCCTACGTCTGCATTATCCAATATGGTAGCCAGGAGCCAGATGTGACTATCAAATATTTGAAAGATGCCTGATATGATGGAGATATTTCATTTTTAATTGTGTTAATTTGTATTATTACTAAAGTAAATTGTCCCATACAGGTAGCTATTACATTTTAAATAGTGCAGATATAATCAATTAAACATTGGTCACAGAGGTTTTGAAGTCAGCATGATTTTATTAGTTCTAGGGTGACTTTTGCTGTTTTGATTGTTCTACTTCACAATTTTCCTTAAAATATATTTAAAAATCACAAATATACATTTGTCTTAAATCATTAGCTCTTATGCAAAAATAACCTAACATAGAAAATAGTATAATTTATTTCTGAATTGCTGTAAAAGTGGTTAAAAAACCGTGAGCATGTTTCTATATGCTACAGTGTTACATACTTGATCAATATAAAGTTGATAAGAGAAAATAAAATTTAGGTAAATATACAACTAGTCTTTCAGTTATAAAAAGGAAAAACAAGGATCAAACTCATTAATACATGTATGGAAGTCATTTAATAGCTCCAGCTCTCAATAGGCCCATGACACAGTTCAAAAAGACTAGGGATAGAGTGATTGCTTACTGAAACCAGTTTCAAAAGAAAAGAAAGACATACCAGAAGTTATAAAGACCATATCTTTATTAGGGAGCAGAGGGAGGCAAAAATGGAAAGAAAAAATTCTTCTAAATCTATAACTCGAGAAGATATTCTAATGTAAATAAATACTACAGGAGCAAAATGCCAGGAATGCACAATAAAATTCCTTCATAACAGAAACACAGGCTGTGTCTCCAACAGCTATGGTTTTTATCATATTCTAATTTAGGGTGAATTGTTTAAAAGTTAGCAGCATTTCCCTGGATATAACAAATTTTAGAAGAGTGATCATTTTTTTAATCTCCCTTCCAGTGCATACTTAAATTTTTAGTAGCTCATACTGGAAAATGGATAAAATCCAATGGTGCATTCTATGGTTGTATCTACACTGGACAAAGGTTACTATTGTAGTCAAACAACTACTCTTATAGTCAAGTCATCACTTCTTTTTCTATTGAATTTGGATAAATGAGCCCTGAAGAATAGTTTTTGAGTGAATTTTATTAAAGATTAGTTTTCTAGTGATTTTTTTTATTGCAAGATCTCTCTAGTGTTTGCTCTTCTGACATCTTTCCATGCCTGAAATTCTGAAAGAAAATGTAATATATTCTCAGTTCAGAATATCATAACTTTCTCACCCTCTCTTGTGGTTAAAACATATTATTCACTTAAGGTCAGCATTATGAACATAATCAAAAATATGAGACCTGGGAACAATGATATGAACCAACTGTAAAATATATCAAAAGCAAGAATAGGTATATTTATCTCCTAAGAAAGTCAGTTTTTATTAAAGACTATCTGCAGAGGTACTAGTAATTCAAGTGCAAACATAATTTAAGCACACATTTTGCTTGCTATTATTGATAACTTTTCAATCAGATTCCAACATAAATCAATCTCAATGTACAACTATTTTTCCAATAAAGGGTTAAACTTTATATATTCAAAACACTTTGCTCTAATTCAAATTATAGCATTCCAGGGTGACAGAGTAAAAATGAGGCTAAATACAATAATTATATTTTCTTCTCTACTAATGTGAATTGACATTTAATGTGACTAATCATAAAAGTAAAGCATCAAAAAAAAAGTAAAGCATCAATAATAGTAACGTTAAAATTAAAGGAAATAAGCAACAAGCAATTTATTTCATTCAAAGATAAAAACTGAATTTATTACACCAACTTTGCCATCACTTACAAACTCAAAATAATGCTGTTCTGTGGCAAAAAATTGACTCAAAATTGAACAAATTCACATTTATTCCATTGTTCACAGATTACAACTTCTAGCCCTCTAAATTAGGATAGCTTAGAATAGTTTGCTAGAATTACCTCCACAGATTTTCAGGGAAATTGAATTCAAGAGGTAATAAAAATATTTTAAAACCAGTAGAGATATTTACCAAACAAAAGAGAGACAAGCCATAGAGAGAAACTAGAGGTGCCTGGCATTAATTCATTCATTGCAAGATGAAAAGGCAGTTCTATGAGAGGGGCCAGATGGCTTGGAGTTATTACTGAAATAGTTCAATATTTGAATAATCAATATGGCTACAAAGGTGTAAACTACCCAAATGTAAGTTCTGTCTCTAACACAACTCTGCTTCAGGGATGTGCCTATCCAAAACTCAAGTCTATGAAATGGTTCTCTCACAAGGGTCTGCCACAGATGTTGAAGGACCTGAATATTGATAGCAGAAGTATTCAAAGTTATGTATCTCTCAGGCTCATAGGTCTACAGGCAGGGTAAGATTTTTCTGAATTGCCCTTTCTAAATTTCCTTTAGGACAGTGGCTTTACCATTTTTTTTTTCTTTTTTTAGTTGTTGTAATTTCTTCATCACTTTCCACATGAAAGTGCCAAAGTTCAAATACTTCAATTAAGTATTTACCTGATTTGATCTGCTATTAAAGGGATTTGACTATTCCAGTGTTTGGGGTACATCTATGCCACCTCTGGAGTTTGAGTATCATACCAAGACTTTATATACTTTAGGAATTCTTTTCTACTTCTATTCCCTTCCAAGAGTTTGGTGATAAAGAGTATTTTATGGAATTTGATTGTATTATGTATCAATAGCATTTTGTTAAAAGATAATACATTATATATATTTGCTATATCTGCTTACCATTTGCCTTCCCATCTAGAATGTAAGCTCATTGAGCCAGACACTCTCTTCGATTCCCAATCACTTAGAACAATATTTGACGCATAGGCATCCAATATATATTCATAACGAATGAATAGGAGGGAAAAAAAAACCTCCACAAGAAACAATCTACAAAACGGCTTCCATGACAGCAATTCATTCAAACTGTAGTCTCAAAGATAAAGTCTTCTTTATGTATATATATGTTTTTTTTTTTAATTTTTATTAACATATAATGTATTATTTGCCTCAGGGTACATGTCTGTGAATCGTCGGGCTTACACATTTCACAGCACTTAACAGCACATACCCTCCCCAATGTCCACAACCCAGCCACCCTATCCCTACCCAGACACACCCCCCCACCCCAGCCACCCTTAGTTCATTTCTTGAGTCTAGTAGTCTCTTATGATTTGTCTCCCTCCCCATCCTTTCCTGTTTCATTTCTCTCCCCCAACCCCCCAAAATCCCACCTTGCCTCTCAAATTCTTCATATCAGAGAGATCATGTGATACTTGTCTTTCTCTGACTGACTTATTTCGCTTAGCATAATACCCTCCAGTTCCAACCACATAGTTGCAAATGGCCAGATTTCATTTCTCTTGATGGCTGCATAGTATTCCATTGTATTTATATACACCACATCTTCTTTATCCATTCATCTGTTGATGGGCATCTAGGGTCTTTCCATA
>JAQQSY010004336.1:0-12365 GCA_028646535.1 Procyon lotor
CTCTGTAAACCTTAATAATAGCCGAAAGTTACTGAGAAGTGTCCATACCCAAGAGAGGGTTAAAAGACTTGAAAAGTTCTAAGATTGTTGGGAAGCATGTCATATCTGAAAAACCTTGTTGTCCCATAAAAAAGAACTTTTTGGAAGTTGGAAGGAATGTTAATAGTGAACCACCAATAATATGTCATTTACATTTAAAAAAGTGTTATGCTTTCTCTAGTGTACGTAAAGACCAAATATTGTTCTAAAGTGATTTGATTTTTTTTTAAGATTTTATTTATTATTTGACAGAGAGAGAGAGAAAGAGAGAGAGCACAAGTAGGCAGAGAGGCAGGCAGAGAGAGAGGGAGAAGCAGGCTCCCTACTGAGCAGAGAGCCTGATGCGGGGCTCGATCCCAGGACCCTGAGATCATGACCTGAGCTGAAGGCAGAGGCTTTAACCCACTGAGCCACCCACATGCCCCTAAAGTGATTTGATTTTTAAAGTGAAGAGATTCATGTTCCAAGATGAGTTGGTAGCCTACCATATTTCTTCAATCAGTTATCAATTACCTTATTTGTTAGTGTAATACACATAGCACACATACACACACACACACACACACACACACGTGTCTTAGGAGAGATCAGGGTGAGGCTCTGGATGATTTACTAATCTCATCTGTTCCTTAGCTTATCATGTCCTTTGGAAAAGAGCTATGACAACCTGGGCAAAGAAAAAAACAAAAAAACAAAAACAAAAAAACTTTTCAGTCTCTCCCTAAAAGAATGGCATATATAACACTGATATATACCCACATTCCTTACCACGGTGTGCTTTCAGACTTGTCTCCAATGAAGTTGTGTGCAGGCATTCTCCTCTCCCGATCGATCACTGACCCACCATCTTCCCTGCAGCTCAAAGAGGCTTGCTGCTGGAACCCTTAACAACTTAATGGAGTGTTGTCACTCCAACAATGGCAAGGACTAAAAGCCAGCCTCACTGGTTACAGGCTTGAAATGCATGATCTCTGACACTTCAAGAACCTTCTAGTTCCCAAAAGGAAAGGGAATCAGATGTCTCCCAAAGTTGTGTGATAGTAAGAATCACCTGGGGTGATTCTTCCTCTGAAAACTCTGATTTAGAAGGGCAAGGATGGGGCTCAGGAATCCATATATTTTACAAGTGCCCCAAGATGATGATTATTGTCAGGCAAATACAGGAAAGTTTTGAGTTAGATAGATTTGAGTCCACATCTCAGCTCTGATACGTAGTGGCTGTGTGTTGGGTCAGATCTACAATGCAAGGATTTCCCAAAGCTCTGGGTGTCTCCTTTACCCCAGTGTATCTTTACCCTGGAAATGGCCCACATCTCTTTAGCAAAGATTAGGAAAGAGATTCACAGTAATTTCTTGTGAAAATACTGCAAAAGTTCTTCCTAAATGGCAAAAAAAAAAAAAAGCTTTCTTTTTACTTAAAAGCTCCTGTGTCTGACTCAAGACTGAAAATGAATGAGAGACCCAATATTCCACTGTGATGGCTCATTTTCATATTAATTGTGAATGGGGTCCTATTTATGTTAATTCATTCCACTTTGCAAATATTTATTGAGCACGTCCATGTGACAGAAGCTGCATTATTGATTTGGGTTGCATCATTAAATAAAACAGCCCCACATCCCTGCCATCACAGAGCTTGTGTTCTCAAGCAGAGTCCTAGTGGCTAACCCACACATTTTTCTGAGGGATCCTATGACCAACAGCCATCACAAAGAATCTGTGGGTTAGATCATTCTGATACCCACATATACTTTGTCACTGGTGGTAAGCACCACCTCCTGTTTAAATCAAAGCTCATTTTTTTTTTTAAAGATCTTATTTATTTGTCAGACAGAGAGCACAAGCAGGGGGAGCGGCAGGCAAGCAGGCAGGCAGAGGGAGAGGGAGAAGCAGGCTCCCCACTGAGCATGCTCGATCCCAGGATCCTGGGATCATGATCTGAGCCAAAGACAGATGCTTAACCAACAGAGCGCCCCCGCCAGGAGCCCCTCAAAGCTCATTTTCAAGTAGAGCCGCCTCTTTCAGTATTTGTGGGCATTCACAGTGTGCCACTGCTGCCGGCACCCCACCACTGAGAACTGGTTGTCATAGGCACTGTCATACATAGTCTCTCACTGCCTCTCAGATTTTGAGTCATGCCTCTAAGATGAAAAGTTCTGGGTGGAGTCTAGGGCAGGTGTCATGTCCTTTCTGCCAGGGCTGAAAGATTCATCCAGATAGGACAAGTGGTCAGAAACTGAGTGACCCAATACAAAAGAGCAGAAAATCCTACTAAACATACTTTCTTCTGACCCCACTTAGTGTTCAAGACCCTCTTTGGGCTAATTTACAGGTATCCTAGGATATTGCAAGGAAAGATCCAGACGTGGTAAATCAGACCCAAAGCCTGGACTACCCAAAAATGAGTTACCTATCCTTAAAGTGAACAAGATCTTAATCTTCAGACCCATTTAAGGCAGTAAAAAAATGGGTAACAAAATCTAATTTTCATATTAAACTATTCTAAACATTTATCTCACCATAAGTTGTTCTCTGTGAGCAAACTTACACTTCAACTTGCAACAACTTGTAACAAACAAACCTTGGTAAACTGGAAATATTCTAGAAAATCCTTCTCTCTCCTTTCTTTTCCTTTATGATTGCTCTTCATTTCTAGGACTATTTCTATGTTGATAAAGTTTTCTGCTCTTTTCTTTGAACTGGTCATGATAACGCATAAGTAGGCCTGGCCTAGTTTACGGTTGAAAAACATTACAGCATCTTGAGAAAAGTTAAAATGAAAGACAAATAAATACAACTTCTTCCCCATAGTGCGTCTTGCTTGATTCTACCTTTTCTGGAGTGACTGGTCTAGGAGAATGGAGGATTGATCAGGATTAGAAACTTGGGGGTCAAAACTGGTCACAGAAAATCTCCAGTTGTGGCCTATGCTATGATTTGATGAAAATATTAAATGGCTTTGTTTCAATATTCCGGTAAATTATTAGATATATGGGATGACTTTTTCTAAGTAGCTCCTTTCCATATAGATATGGAGAGAGGGTTTACTTCTTTTATACCATCTGGAGGAAAGAAAGTCTAATTAAACATGTAAGGATACACACAAGAAGTGTTATGAGAAATGATACAGAAAAAGAGATCATTGTGAGGAAGTCCAAGGGGCTTATTTTTAAGTCCATTCAAATTCATGTGAAAAGTAGGTGTGATTTACTAGCATATTTGAAGTAACGTGGGCTCTTGAATCAGATGGGCAGGCTAAAATCTGTGTTGTACTTACTATCTTTCAGTGAAAGGGAGGTAATAACTTCTATTTTGTGGGTTAAGAATCGAATTAAAACAAACTATAAATACCTAGCCTAACTTCTTCCTCATGGAAGATATTCAACAAATGTTTATTCTATTCCTTTTCAAAGAGATCCTCGCTTCCCTGAAGCATAGAGTCAAGTTAAAAAGACAGAACTAAAACTCAAGATCTGTATAATTGGAAAACAATTTATAAAGAACTTATCAGTGCCCACAAAATAGTATATGGACTGAAAGTGATAGGAAGAGTCTGGTACATTCCAGGAGATCCGGGAGATGAGGTAACAAAGACTTATCTTCAGATTGAGGCCTACACCAGAGATAAATAGGCCATTTCCTGATAGAATCTGGAACCCCTTGGAGGGGGTGTCACTGCGTGTTCATAAGGGGTGGAGTTCTTTTGACCGGGGGCAAAAATTCTGCCTCCTAATCAATCACAGTGGCAGGGAAAGCATGGCAACATGAGCAATGCTGGTGAGTATCTAAAAGGGATGTTTCTGAGGCTTTTAGCTCCCCCTACATGAGGCAAATCTCTCACCTGCCCAGTCTTAAACCACATGTGGCTTTTATGTTTCATGCCCTTTATTTTCTTTTTCTCCTCTCCTCCTCCCCAACTCCCACCCCCACTTTATGCCACGATCTTTCAGAATAGGACAGAGCCCCATTCACAAAACAGTAAGGCAACTAAGAAATAGGAAGAAAAAGGCAGATTGGGCTGTCATGTGCCATGTCTCCTCCAGGGAGAAGGCTAGCGTGAGGTTGGGGTTATCCAGTGATTTCTTTTGTTCCCAAGTCAGAATTATTATTGTATGGGATGAAAGTTGAAGGCCTGCCCAAATTATTGGGAAGTTTCAAGGCAGAACAGATGATAATAGAAACACAGGAATGAAGACATAGTAAGATAGGGAAGGGGAAGATGTGGAAAGCCTTGTTTCTCTACCCCAATAAGACTGTCTTATTAATGGCAAATTCTGTCATAGTGAAGCCCCTTGTCACCAACAGTGGGTATAGCTATGGAACACAAGCAATTGGGAAATTTCTGCCAAATCCCACTTTCCTGCATTCAGATTGTCTCAATGATCTTATTAAAAAAATCCATGCCAGGCTCTATGAATGATAAATCAACCATTGGACAAAAGCCCAAAAAATTGAAGAACTCTTGAAGGAACAATTCATTCAACTTTTATAGAACTTAGATATTAATGTAAGCGCATTTAGTGCCTAGGGGAAGAATATGATAAGACAGAGTTCCTCTTCTCATAGAGCTAAGTCTATTGAGGAAGACAGATGATACATCAATGGAAGAAAACAGTGACTTGTTAATTATAATAATGAGAGATATAAATAATGATGCAGGAGGGTAGTGATTGATTTTGCCCTTGTGGTAGATTCTACCATGATTGGTTCACCAAGAAGATCATAATGTAAACCAGTTCTTGATGACTAGTGATTTGCAAAGCAAAGGTTGAGAGGACATTTTAAGTGATGGGAATATGGGAACAAAGATATGGAGATTGGAAGTGAGAGTGTATAGCATGTGCAGGAAAGAGAAATATCTTGGCTGGCAAACAGGAGGAAGTATGGTATGGTGCTGGCACACAACCCAGAACCAGATCCAGTGATTCAATCCAGTCCAATTCAATAGGACATTGAGTAGTTTTGGAAGGGCTTTAACAATCACAGCATTAGAAGACTATGGTGGCAGTATGTGGAAAGTACTTGGAAATTCAGGGAGACCATTAGGTGAGAGATGATAGGACCTGAAAAAAGATAGTGACTTAATGGATGGAGAGGAGAGGATAGATTCCAGAGATATGTAGGAGGAGAGACCACATGACATGGTCCTTCACTGCATATGGGAGTGTTTGAGAGGAAGAGAAGCAGAACAAGGGGGTAATCAAAGATGATTTTCAGGATTCTGATTTAGACAACTTAGAGTGGTGGTTCTAGTGATTGGGAATACAGGAAAAAGATCAAGTGAGGAAGCAAAATGATCAGACCAACTCTGAAAATGTTGAGATGGAAGTGCTGGTAGATGCCCACGGAGGAAGGTCCCATAGCTCATTGGATATTTAGAACTAGAGCCAAGGAGAGAAGTCTGGACTAAAAATATATGTTTTGGAATCATTCATGTGGACTGCATGGAATAGATCAGTGAATGCTTCTAAAAAGAAGAGCAGAGGCATCTGTGTAGCAAAGGGCAAAAACTGGTATCAGCTCTGTTACAATAGTGTTTGATTGTCTGGGTTCCTATTTCTATTACACAAAGACGATAACAACCATCATCATGAAAAATGTCCAATTTTGTTATATTATCATAACTGCACTCTAGCAATTGTGAGTGACACTTACTATTCTCACCAGATATTTAACCAGACTAAGAGATAGGACTAATATAGTATTTATGTTGCTCACTTCATATGTCTTTCATTGTAAACTTTGGGTATGATGGAAAAATGCTGGGCATTGATAAAACAACTGGATTATTCACTTGTTGAATATTGTGCATTAAAGAGCATACACAGTGAGTTAAAGCAACTTTTGAGGGGGCACCTAGTCCACCTATGGTCTCTGTGCGTGGCTTCATGACACTCAACATTCGTTCCCTCAGATTAAACTCCACTGCGCAATGATCAACCCTGAAAGGAGTAGTAAATACTTTGCATGACCATATCAATATTCAAAAAAGTTCTTGTTGGGCCGAGATCAACAAGTTGAAATTCAAATGGAATAAATGTAAATTCCTGCCCTTGGTTTCTGAAAAGTGACTGCATAAATAGAGGATAGTGGAGTTAATAGTAAAATGCGAGAGCACCCAAAGCTAAACCCATTTTGGGCCACACTAATAGAACATATAAATGGGCAAAGTTGTCTATGCTCTTCCCTGGGAAGCATGCAGAGTACTTGAGTTGCGGGTGCTACTCTAGCCAGAGAAAGAGGGTCCAGGTAGAAGGGAGGCCATTTGAAGAATGGCTGAAGAATTGCTTAGTGACTGACTTGCCAGAGGGGTTGGAGATGGACAGAAGGTTGAGATGTTTTTATAAATATGGGAGCATCGATGACCCATTTAAAAGGACTTAGTTGAATTCTGTTGAGCTTCAGAGGGCAGAATTTCTACAAATGGAAAGAAGGTAAAAGAAGGCAGTTTACAGTAGGAAAGTCTTCCTAACAATTTCATTTCTTCATAAATGGAATGGGTAGCCCTGTGAGGCTGTGAGTTCCCCACAGCTGGGAGTGTTGAAGCAGAGCAGTATTGCACAGGAGAGTCCTGGAGAGAGGGAAAAATCAAGATTGATGGCCCTAAAGGTCATCAAATGCTGGGATTTGGCCATGTGAAATAATCCATTCTGTTGCTTCATTTTCTCATCCTGAATATAGCCCTGGTTCATAGGGGTTTTGTTTCTTCGTTTGTTTGTTTTTCTCCCCATATAGAGATAATCAGTTCTACGAATCTTATAATTCTGCTAGAGGATGAAATCTTTGCCGATTTTTTCAACACATTTCTTTCTCTTCCGGTAAGTATTCACAGAATTAAATTCAAGTGTTTCATCAATAGCCAAATAGTGACTCTCACTGAGCTGAGTACATTTAAAAAAAATAATAAACTGATACTAACTCAAAACTATTTAAATTTGAGCAAATAAATAGGAATCAGAATCTCCTTTAAAATCTCTCGAAGCTTCCCATTACAGATAAATCCCAAATTCTCAGCTTCCTGGATTGCCTTTGCCTGTCCGGTTATTTCCCATCATACCCTCTGCTGGTACCCAGATCTGCAGTGACACAGTCTCTCACCTCGGCACTACTTCTTGGCTGTGTTGTTAGTTTTTATAATTCCACCTACCAAAGTCTTTTTTTTTTTTTTTAAGATTTTCTTTATTTGACAGAGAGAAACACAGCGAGAGAGGGAACACAAGCAGAGGGAATGGTAGCAGGAGAAGCAGGCTTCCTGCAGAGCCAGGAGCCCGATGTGGGGCTCGATCCCAGGACTCTGGGATCATGACCTGAGCCGAAGGCAGACGCTTAACGACTGAGCCACCCAGGCGCCCCTGTTTTTTGTTTTTTTAAGATTTTATTTATTTGAGAGAGGGTGAGCGTAAGCAGGGGGAGGGGGGTAGGGGATGCAGAGGAAGGGGCAGAGGGAGAAGAATAAGTAGACGTCCTGCTGGGCAGGGAGCCCCTCGCGGGACTCAATCTCAGGATCATGACCTGAGCTGAAGGCAGCTGCTTAACCGACTGAGCTACCCAGGGTGCCTCACCATCTACCAAAGTCTTAACCATTTTTCAAATCTCTACTTAAATCCTATTCTTGAGAAATTCCTATCTTCTCCTAATCAGAACTTATTTCTCCCTGCCTCTGTGCCCATTGACACTCTCCAACCCTCTTTTTGTTATATGGGTGGGTCTCTCCCACTTAATTGTGAGACTGAATTCCTGCAGGACAAGGACCTTGGATTCTTGATTTTGCTCTATTCTTCTTACCAGGTATTTGGCCCCTGGCACTTTTGAGCTATTGCCTGAAACCAAACATGTATTTTTAAATACAAACATGTATTTTCTTAACCTGTGCAACTAAAATTTCAAACATCAAGATATTCTTATATCCAAACCTAGACTCATACCATATCTTTTTTGGTTTAAGTTTCGGGTTATATCTTAAGATTAGTGCCTTATAATTTATGGCTCAGTGTGTCCTTTTCCATGGAACTACCTATTAAAAGGTGAAATTCATACAACTGGGGGAAAAAAACACTTTGAACTACCTCACAAACATTTACTGGGTAGTTACTTTGTGCCAGCCAGTGGGCTTGGTCCTGGGGATGCAGATATTAATGATGCCATCCCTGTTCTCAAGGAATTCCCAGTCTAATGAGAGTAATATTTAAGGTGAGTCCAAAAAGGGTTCTGGGTGACATGATAGGAGTGTCTAGAAGGCAGCAAGAGTGTAAGTGAATCAGAGCTGGAGAGGCCACTCCTACCTGGTAAGTCAGGAAAGGCTTCAATGACTAGGTGACACAAGCCAAGTTTTTAAAGAAGACAACATATTTGACAATTGGCGGGGGAAGAATATGGGGAGAGAAATGTGAATAAAGAGGTAGGAGGAAAAGACAGAATGGGGAAAGGGTTGAGTATTAAGAGGCAGAGGCCTTTCAAACAGAATGGAGTAAGTAAAGGCACCAAGGAAAACAATCGTCTGGTACTTGGGAGAAACTCTAAGCAACTAAGGCAGGCTGAAGAAGAAGTTGTGACAGGCAGACATAGCAAGAGACAAAACTGAATAGACGGACTCTGAGAGCAGGCCAGCCTCATCCTGAAGGTACTAGAGAGCCTTCAGAGTGTTTCAAGTAAAGAAATAAATGATCAGACTTTCATTTAGGAAAATTATTTCTGCAGAAGTCTGACCGTAGGTTGGACTATCGGGGACCGTGGTGGAGGCAGGGAAACCAATTAGGACATTATTTCAGTGATGAAGGTTCTAAAGGCAGGAGAATGAAGGGAATGGAACAAATAAGAGATTTTTTAACAAAGAAAAATATTGGACTTGTCACTGTTCGAATGTCAGGGTGAGCTGGTAACTGGGGGAGGAGTCAGGTGCCTGGGAGGAAGGTGGTGCCACTGTCTCAATGAAACGTTACAGAAGTAATCATGGGGCATTTTCATTATTTAATTCATCAACACAATTTATGCAGCCTACAATAATGTTCTAGAAATGGTGGGAATGGCGTGGGAAGTAGAATCCCAACCAAGAATGTAAAAAAGTCTTGGCCATTTAGGTAGCTGTGGTCTAGTTGGAGAGACAGTATTAGTTCATGTTGAATACCACTGTCAACTTCTAAACTTTGACCATTTAATTTCTATAATTACCCCGGGAGATGGACACCATTCCCTTCTTACAGACGGATCTCAGAAATTAAATGACTTGCCTAAGAACACATGGTAAGTCTGGGGAAGTTCTGGGATCTGACCAGGTTGTGAGGCTCTATAGCTGGCATGTTTTCCGTATCAGCCTCATGGCCTCTGTGGTACAAATGTCATGTAGTGAAACTGCTTCCATGGGCTACTCCTACAATAACCTCATGACTCCTTAGCCCTGCCACACATCTCATAAAGGCAACTTCACATGCCGGGCAGGGCATGTCATGTCAAACCCCAAGTGTAGAGCAGAGAGGGGTCACTAAGGACTGAGCCTCCTTCACAGCCTGATATTTGTAAGGTACAATATGTACCATTGCCTTCCTTTTATATCTCATAGCCAAGGACACAGGGGAGAGAAGGAGAGGGCCTCAGACTGACAAAATTTGGGGCTGATAGTCTTGGGGAGATGGTCAGGCTGACATAATGTGCTAAGAGTGAAGCCAGGAGTAGGGGCTTCAGCCCCTCTAGTTTATCACAAATGATATGGGGCTCCTTTGATACATGTTGGTGCCTATGGTGAAACTGCTAAGCTTAGATACCTGTAAACATGGAACCCCATGCCCATTAGTTTCAAAGCTGGTTGCCTAGGTCACAGTCCCTTCTCCAGGATGATAACTTAGAATTATCACTTTTGGACACTCTTAATGCCCCCACTAAGTAATTTGTTCCCCTAATTCTCATATCCTTAGGCCCCTCTGTTTTCTCCAGTTCAAGAGTTTAGGCAAATCCAAAGCTGTTTCTCTTTATAAAAAGGCTTCAAGTCTTTGCTCTAACTCTTTAAATCCATGCAGAAATGAATAATGCAGCATGCCTGGGTGGCTCATCAGTTGAGTGTCTGACTTTTGGTTTCAGCTCAGGTTATGATCTCAGGGTCCTGGGATCGATCCCTACATCAGGCTCTGCACTCAGTGGAGAGTCTACTTGAGGATTCTGTGTCTCCCGCTTCTTCTACCTCTTCCCCTACTTGTGTTTTCTCTCTCTTTATCTCTCAAATAAATAAATCTTTTTAAAAAAGAAATGAATAATTCAATGCAAAAGTAAATACCTTTTAGTATCATGGGCTTTGGCCTTTGTACACAGACAGGATAACTCCCAGGTTGGGGCAGGGCAGACCCAAAAGATCAATGAATCTTGCAGTTTAGTCTATTTTGGGTGTTTTTCTCTAAGACACGTTGATTTAGGGGAATGAATTTAAGAGTTAATGTCCCTTGAAATAGGAAATCAATGGAACCTCCTTCCCTTGTGGCTGCAGTTGGACTGTGACATATTTGTGAAGAGAAGCTCTACCTCTTTGGCTGTTTCCTAGCTTTCTTTTGCAGGTCTTTGGTCAGACACCATTTTATACTGTTGAAAATTCACAGTGGAGTTTGTGGCCAGAAATACCTTATGACTTGGTAAGATTCTTGAATGGCAGAGCATTTGGGATGGGGAGAGAGGGAGCTAAATTTGAAGTGTGGATTGAGAGATGGAGAGATAAAAGGAAGAAGAAGCCCAAAGGGTGACTCTGGAAGAAACTATAAAGCAGGTAAGTAGGACCTTGTAAACAGCATCAAGCCAAGTAGACCTTTCTCCTTTTTGTGTTTTTACCACTTGGGCAAACAATCGCTGGTGAATTATCTCCTCCGTATTCTAGTCTACGGTCAGCAAATGATATCCATCTTTCATGTCCACTGTGATAATTGGGTAACAAATATTTGGAACACCATTTAGAAGAACTCTGGGGCAGCACCTAATCAAGAAAAAGTCTGAGAATTGATAGGAAGTGGCAGCCCATTGGCCATATAGTGATTATTTGCATTATAAGTTATAGCTTAAGGTAAGGTGCCACTCTGCAATTCCTAATGACTACCCTACAATTCTCCTTCAGAAACATGTCTTTCTCCCAATCTTTTTTATCTTTATATGTTTTCCTTGTCCATTGTCATTCTCTTCTCCTTTTCCCCCTTCCTGTTCTCCTTTTCCACTACATACACTTAGACTTACCAGTGACCTCTGCATGCTGTACCAGTGGCATGTAGAACCAGAAAGATCACTCTAAGCCACACTAATAACAAGATTTTGTTTTTCTCTGAGACCTGGAGAACTTAGAAAGACACTCCCCTCTGGTTTTTATATCTGATTTCCCTAGGAAAACTCTGAAACTCAAAATGTTTATTTTCTTGAAAGAGAAGAAATAACCACCAACACCACAGAAATACAATTATGAGAGACTACCATGAAAAATTACATGCCAAAATATATTGGACAACCCAGAAGAAATGGATAAATTCATAGAAACATACAATTTCCGAAAATGAATCAGGAAGAAATAGAAAATCTGAACAGAACAATTACTAGTAATGAAATTAAATTGGTGATCAGGAAATTTCGAACAAACAAAAGGCCAGAACCAGATGGATTCACAGGTGAATGCTACCAAATATTTTAAGAAGAATTAATACCTATTCTCCTCAAACTAGTCTAAAAAAAGTAGAGGATGAAAGAAAGTTTCCAAATACCTTCTACAAGGCCAGCATTACCCTGATACCAAAACTAGACCAGGACACTACAAAAAGGAAGAACTACAGGCCAATATCTCTGAGGAACATAAATGCAAAACTCCTCAACAAAGTATTAGCAGATTGAAATCAGCAATACATTAAAAGGATCATTTACTATGATTAAGTGAGATTTACTTTATGGATGCAGGGATGGTTCAGTGTTTGCAAATCAATCAACATGATATGCCACATTAACAAAATGAAGGATAAAAAATCATATGATAATCTTAATAAATGCAGAAAACACATTTGACAAATTCAACATCCATTCACGATAAAAATTCTCAACAAAGTTTGTTGAACATACTTCAACATAATAAAGGCTATACGTGACAAACCCATAGCTAACATCATACTCGATGTTGAAAAATTGAGAGCTTTTCCTCTCAGATCAGAAATAAGACACGAGGGGGACCAAGGCAAGATGGCGGAGGTGTAGGAGGCACGGAGAGCACTGGGATTCAGAAAGAGGCTGAAAACCACTCTAAAAGCCGGCAAACACAACAGCAGAGAGAAGAGAATAAGAATAGCAATTCTAGGAGCAGAAAATCAACCACTTTCAGAAAG
>JAQQSY010004337.1:0-12365 GCA_028646535.1 Procyon lotor
CGACTCCCTGCTGAGCAGAGAGCCCGATGTGGAGCTCTATCCCAGGACCCTGAGATCATGACCTGAGCCGAAGGCAGAGGCTTTAACCCACTGAGCCCCCCAGGCGCCCCTCTTTTTGTTTTTTAAAGGAAAGAATCTTTTACCAAACTAAACATCCCCCCAAATCCCTATATTTAAAAAGATAAAGGAGAATAGGTTAAGGAAGGGATAGCTGGGTCTAGCACCGTGCCACTGGTCATCTCCCTTACCCCTACCAAAGAATAACTCAGTTAGTTGGTAACCTGCATGCAAATTTGCTCACATATGAAGAACAGCCAGTAAACTGGTATCAGCCTGATGAAGGGCTCGCTGCCAGGACCCTGGGATCATGACCTGAGCCACTTAACCAACTGAGCCACCCAGGAACCCAGCCCTTTATACATTCTTGTTTTATTTTTTAGGACTAGCACTACTACTAGTTCTTTATGTATATACATGTATATAACCTAATGTATGTAACCTAACATATATATGTATACATGTATATACGTAACACATATATATAACCAGGACTACTATCCCATCATTACCACTATTACATCTATTATTTAATAGTGGACCCACTGGGTATACTTGACCTTTTAAAAAGCATGACTCAAAAAACAAAACAAAACAAAACAAAAAAACATGACTCATCTGAAAGGGTTAAAAAAAAAAAATCCCTCCTGTAACACATAACCTTCAAAATAGCAGCCAAAGCGACTGAGGAAAAGCTGTGAACTACAGCCCCTATGCAGGTTTACTGTAGTTACACACAGATTTTTAACTGAAATTATCAGTTGTAATTATTTAAAGGTAGCCATAAATACCTTCAAATAAAGTTTGTAAGTAAATTACTACACAACTTTGAACACTAGAGAGAATCTTAAAACATTTGAGCTCAAGACTTAACCTAACATTATATACCCCCATGTTGTCTCAAAATAAAAATGTTTACTACCATTTGAACACTCCCATGCTTTGCCTCTCCATAATTCTAATAGCAAGTACAGAGAGAATAGTCTGAGGATCCAAAGGGATAAAGAAGGAAACAAAAAAAAAAACAGAGAAAACCCAAAGGGATAAAGAAGTAAATTATATCAAATTCCCTACTAAATAGTACTACTTACCAAAAAAGCCAAATACAAAACATGTTCCATAATTTCACTTCCAATGTGCCTAGGCAGTTTCTTTCTTTAATTCAGGTATATTCTTTCAAACACATAAATCAGGTTTAACTAATTCTCAAACTAAGTGGATTTAAGTGTTCTTTTGCTGTCTTTAAAGAAAAATAAAGTAGTTTAAAATAGTTCCACCTCCAGAAGCTTGGCAGGCTCAGTCCCTAGAGGATGCAACTCTTTATCCCAGGGTTGTGAGTTCGAGCCCCTTGGGTATGGAGCCCAGGAAGGAAGAAAGGAAGGAAGGAAGGAAGGAAGGCAGGAAGGAAGGAAGGAAGGAAAGATGGATGGAAGGAAGGAAGGAAGGACGGATGGAAGGACGGAAGAAAAGAAAAGAAAATAGTTCCACCTCCCAAAGAATATACACAATCGTTCATGGTACTCTTTTTAAACCTTTATGTATATAAAATTAGAGGAAAATTAATTAAACTGTAAATTTGGAAAGCCCTGCTCCCAAAATACCCCCACCTCCAATTTACATGACATTTTTTCTTCCTGTGGAGCATAAAACTGACTTCATTAGTTTATTCATCCTCAATCTGTTGGCAATATTTACTGCATCTCAGCACTGAAATAGGTACTCTAGAAAGTTACAAAGGAAATATAGGACCTAGCAACTATCCTCAAATAGTTTATACATCATCTCCATAAAGCAGGAAAAATGTAGTTACTGAAACAGTATCCTTGCCGAGACTCTTACAATCGAATGTGGAGCAGAGACTCCATTTTCAAGCCAGTTTCTTTGCACTAAGTAATCCAAGACAGTACCCACAAAATTAAAGACTCCAAAAGTGGTCAAATCTGTTATTTATGGATTACATATGGTGCTACACACTTCTACTGCATGACAAAGGAAGCCTGCTCCTCTAAGTGGAGGTTTCCAAATGTCCCTAATGCACACAAAGAAAGAGACATGTACTCCAAGCAAGGGCCACTTTTTGCCACTTTGCCTAGTAACATCCTACTTCTGCCACAAACCACTAACAAAGTGTTTGGTCACCAATATTTGGGTCTTACTCTGAGGGAACAACATCGATTATATATCCCCAAAGACCAAACAGAAAATTCCAAAAAGTCTGACAGTTAAGAATCTCAGTTGTATCTAATAGAGAAGTAGCTGAAGAATAAAGAATAACAATGAATAATCCTAGTCTTGAAGTTATATGTGAGAAGTCATCTGCGGCCCCACATTTCTGTTGGCTCAGGAAATTTTGTTTCTCTGTCTTCTGATTATGTATGTCTTTTCCCCTTGTGAATTACTCTGTATAGAATACTAGAGCAGGTATCACAGTGGGGGAGGGGGGAAGAAGTTGGGGGAGTACTGCTAAGACTAGCAATTTTCTACAAACCAGTAATCTTCCCAAGATCATGAACACCTTAGGCAATTCTGATGATACAATTTCCCAAACAAAACTGTATCAAGCAGCAGTTTCATTCTATTTGTTAACCTTTAGATCTAATTCTATACCCTTAAACCTTAAAACAAACAAAACAAACAAAAAAAACCCATAACCCTACCTGAGTTGCTCCCAAACTTTGAGAATTGTCAAATATGTCTGGAGCATTAAATCTAGAGAAGAAATGTCAGTTAACTGACTCACATTATCGAATATCAAATCTAGATTTCATTAAAAGGTACTACTAAAATCCTATTCAGACGTCAGAAAGGCAAGATCCCATAACCCGATCACAAATACTGTATAGGTATTACAGCTTCGACTGCTGTCCCAACTTTTCAAGCTTTGGGACTCTAATTTACTTGGAGTGATAGCTTGAGATTCACCACGAATTGACCAAAAGAAATGAAGAAAGAAAAAAAAACACCCAGATACATTAGTTTCAACACCGTATTTGATAATAGGAATTTGCTAAACTACAAAAGAATGGGGTAGAGACAGTGAATTCGGTATTGACTACAATACACATCAGAACAGAACCTGAGTTACCTAAGCAAACGTTATCTACTGCCAATAAACAGATCATTTCTTAACAGCTTAAGTACGCCAATCATTTTTTCATGTTCAAAAGGGCTGCTACGAACTGTTAGAGTTGAAACAAATAGCCAAATTCTAAGCAGGTCTTCGGCGAGGAGCCACTGTGCCTAGAGCATCACACAAAAGACCGGAGCAAACATAAACACGCTCTGGGCCTTCGCAGACAGCGGCCAGGAGCCAGGGTCTGAGTCCCAGACCCCCGCACCAGGGAGGGAAGGAGGGGTGGGGGTGGGGTCCTCTTCTCGGAATGCGCTGGGGAGCTAGTTGGAGACGGGGAGGGAAGGAGCGAGCGCACCACAGAGGAAGAGAGAGAAGCAGCCGACCGGCGTCAGCGGCTTCCAAGGCCGGCAACACCCTCGGGCCCGCACCAGGCCTGGCCCTCCCGGCCCCGTCCCGCCTCCTCACCTCCCTCACGTCCTGCAGGCACTCGAGCACCGCCAGGTTGTTGCTCCAGGTGTGCTTGGGACACACACGGGTCACGTCCTCCCTGCAGGACTCTTCCTCTGCCAGCTTCCAGCCCCCGCCAGCCCCGCCGGGCCCCGCTCCGCCCCGCCGGGCCGGAGGCCCACCCGCCGGGAAAGGCGGCTGCGGCGGCTGAGGCGGTTGCTGCGGCTGCTGCTGCTGGTGCTGGAGCTGAGATGACTGAGGCAGCTGGAGCAGCGGCTGACCTGCCGGCCCGCCGCCTCCAGGCTGTCCTACAAAGGACGGAAAGTTGGCCCCCGGGCCCTGGCCCTGGCTGTGGCCGCCCTGGCCCTGGAGTTTCTGGGCCCCGGCCGCCGCGAGCAGCAGCAGCTGCAGCGCCGCCGACAAGCGGAACATCCTCCGTACACGTCCACACGCCGCCATCTTGGGTCCGCGGCGAGCTCGACGCACCCGCCGGCGCCGCGTATTTAAATGAGGGGCGGGGCCGCGGGCGGGGCCCGGTGGGGCCAGCCCGAGCCCCTCCCCCGCCGGCGCCGACCCGCGAGCCGGGAGCGGAGCAGTGGAGGAGGCTGCGTTTGAAACGGCCCACGCCCTGGGCCCCGGGCCCCGGAGGCTCTTTGCCGGGGGAATTGCTGGAGCTCCCTAAAAAGCCTGGGCTGGGCGGCTTTGCCTCATTCCCTTGGTTGTCGTCACAGAAAAATAAAGAGGAATTGGGATTGCCACAACCAAGATGGCTGGTAGAGCATGTCGCCTGTTCAGTGACTGGGGGGAAAAAACAAAAAACTTTGTGTGTAGGGGCGCCTCGGTGGCTCAGTGGGTTAAAGCCTCTGCCTTCGGCCCAGGTCATAACCTCAGGGTCCTGGGATCGAGCCCCGCATGAGGCTCTCTGCTCTCTCTCAGGAGAGAGCCTGCTTTCTTCTCTCTCTCTGTTTGTGATATCCCTGTCAAATAAATAAAATCTTAAAAAAAAAAAAACTTTGTGTGTAGAGGTGAACTATACACGATCAGGTGTATTCCTTAATCTAAGAGCCTCTTGCATCTTTCCCTGCTGCCTTCTACCTGCCTCAGAATCTTTCTTACTCAGGGAAAAAGGCAGCCTTGAATAATGCTAAAGGGCACAGCTTCCGGGATAAGGAGAGACCCGGTTATGGTTATAATTTTTGCTTCCCTGCAGAATAGGCAAGTCCTTTAACTTTCTGAGCCTCATTCTTCTCATCCCATGAAGAGGAGGAGGAGCTCTAATGTGAAATATAATTGAGAAGATTAGAAAAAATAATAAGAAAAGTGCCTGGGCCACAATATAGAACTCAGTTATGACCAACATTATTAATAAACTGGGAAGCCTTTTGTGCGGGATTCCTGATTGGAGACCAGAACTTAACTTCGTGTTTAAAGGAGAAGAAAATAACAAAACAGGTCTTTGAAGCCTCAGGTCAAGTCTGTGCCTTGGGGAACTGTTTCTGCTGACCTGCGCGCAGTATCTTCAGCACATTAGGCAGGGTTTGGTTGTTTCACTTCACAGCCCTGTCCCCTCCCTCTCCTTAAGAGAGATGACCTTCTCAAAGGTCTTCACATCCACTGTCATTTGAGCTTTGTATCAGGCCTGGGTTGGATTCTAATTCAACCGAGGAATGGCACAGAGATGGTAACAAGTTCTGCACAGCAGGGTTAAATGACCTGCCCAGGGTGAAGCTGGCCAGCCGGGGACTAGGATCTGTGGGGCTTCCCACTGCCCTGGTGCAGTTTTATTCCACTCTACCAATACCGCATATTGAGGAATAAGGACAGTTAGGGGCGTAGGATCCCAACTAACAATCCATGTTCAAAAACCCAACTTCTATGCTGACCCACAAATGAGCAATGAAGATCAGACATAACTAGAGTTTGAGAAGTCCAGGGTGAGGGGGCGGGGTGCTGTGTGGCTCAGTATGTTAAGTGTCAGACTCACTGATTTCATTTCAGGTCATGATCTCATTGGTTGTGAGATCAAGTCCCACCTCAGGTTGGTGCTCAACTCAGGAGTGAGCCTGAAGAGCCTCTCCTTCTGCCTCTCCCCCTACCTGCACACTACACTCTCACAGGCTAAAAGCAATCTTTTTTTTAGAGATTTTATTTATTTATTTAAGAGGGGACAAGTTGGGGAGAGGGGCTGAGAAAGAGGGAAAAGCAGACCCCTTGATCAGCAGGGAGCCAGAGGCAGGGCTAGATCATGACCTGAGCCAAAGGCAGACGCTTGACTGACTGAGCCACCCAGGCACCGCTAAAATAAATAAATCCTTAAAAAAAGAAGAAGAAGTCAGGTAGGGACTCAGAGATCGCATAAGGAACCCTTGAGACCAAGAATATTCTTGGGGTACAAACCCCTCGCTATGGCTGACAGCAGGTATCTATCTCTGGGAATTAGGGTATGTTGGCATCTCTGCCAACACTCCCCCTGCTACTGCCATAAAATGGTCCTGAGGCTGCTGCCAAACTTTAGCATTGACTAAGGCCGCCTATGATAGACCAGATAAGCAGCATAGATAAGTTGTCAATCAGCAGGCTGGAGAAGTTCTTGAAAAGTCACTAGAGGCCATTAATTTTCAGTGATGGGTCTGCATGTGCTCAGACAACAAGTGGGAGATTATTTTAAAGTAGTTTAAGGAGGTGCCAGGGTGGCTCAGTTGGTTGAGCCACTGACTTTTGGTTTTGACTCATGTCATGATCTCAGGGTCCTGGGATCGGGGCTCTGGGCTCAGAATGAAGTGTGCTCGAGATTATCTCCCTCTCCTTCTGCTCCTCCCCTGTTCTCTCTCACTCTTGCTCTCTCTCTCTAAGATAAATAAATAAAATCTTAAAAAAAAAAAATAAACTAGTTTAAGGCTAAGAGGGCCTTGCTGTTTCTGTGGGAAGAGCATGCATTCTTGATTTCAGGGTCATGAATTCAAGCCCCACATCGTGTGTAGAGATTACTTAAATAAATAAAACATTTTTTAAAAAGTTTCAAATAAACTAGTTTAAGGCTAGGAATTGAGAAGCCAGCAGCTGTCTATCTCTCAGCCTGCACTGAGGAAACACTAGACCCAGCCACAGATTGTCTCTGGAGATAGGGAGGAGTATATGTGCCTATCTTAAAATCACAATGACCAGGAAGCAAGAAACCCAAAGAAATCTGGGAACCTTGCCAGCTCAGGCTGTGTCAGCCAAGTTCAGATTTTCTATAAGGTACAAACCCCTAAGCCAGTGGGAAGAGGGTTGACCTAACTTGGGTCTCCCAACCTCAATGACTTTTCAGTATAAAATAGACTATCTCTGGGGCACCTGGGTGGCTCAGTCAGTTAAGCAAGTGAATTTTGGTTTCAGCTCAGGTCATGATCTCAGGGGGGTGGGGGTTCCAGATGGTCTCTGCACTCAATGCAATCTGCTTGTCCCTCTCCCTTCCTCTCTGCTCCTCCCTCAGCTCCCACACTCTCTCGCTCTCTCTCTCTCAAATTTATTTAGTTATTTATTTGAGAGAGAGAGAGAATGAATGGAGTGAGGGGCAGAGGGAGAGGGAGAAGCATGCTCCCGGCTGAGTAAGGAGCCCAATGTGGGACTCAATCCCAGGGCCCTGAGATCATAACTTGAGCCGAAGGCAGACACTTAACCAACTGAGCCATCCAGGCATCCCAAATAAAATTCTTACAAATAAATAAATAAATAAATAAAATAAAATAAAATTAGAGAAAAAGAAAATATCCAAAAGGAAGCACAGAGAGAAAAAAAGACTTTATTTTAAGGAAAAAAGATTTTTAAAAAGAACAGAGTGTTACGAGATACATGGGCCATAGTCAAAAGTTCTAACATATATATAACTAGAATCCCAAAAAGAGAGGAGAAAGACAATGGTACAGCTCAATATTGAAGAGACATGCTTTGAATTTCCCCCAATTGATGAAAGATATCAACTTGTAGATTCAAGAAGTTCCAGGAACCCTAAGTGGATAAACACAAAGAATACCACATCACCACAAAACTGCTGAAAATCAAAAAGAAAGATAAAATCTTAAAAGCAGACAAAGACATATTATCTTCAAAGGAGCACTAACACTAATATCTGACTCTTTAGTAGAAACTATGAAAGCCAAGTGCACCTGTATGACTGCATTTATATGAAATATTCAGAATAGGCAAATCCATAGAGATATAAGGTAGATTAATGGTTTCCAGGAGATGGGGAGAGAGGAGAACTGAAAAGTACGGAGTTTCTTTTGGGGGTAATGGAAATATTCTGGAATGAGATAGTGGTGATGTTCGCATGACATTGTGGATATCCTAAAAAACACCGAGTGATACACTTAATGGTTAAAGTAGTGAATTTTATCTTATGTGAATTTTACCCCAATAAAAGCAAATGTTAAATACAATTGGACCCGTTTTAAAAAAGGCTAAAGACATTTTCAGACAAGCTGAAGCTGAGGTAGAGAACGCATTGCCAGAGAGACCTGCGATTGCCAGAGAGACCTCAGACTCGAGGCTGAGGGAGAATGACCTGACGGAAGCAATAAAGAGTTCAGGAAGGAATAAAGAGTGCCGACAGAGTGACAGAGTCAGTATAATTGAGGGATTTATATCAGATGTAACAGTGAACTATGACTCCCATAGTATATAATCAAGGACACGGATTGTACTCTCTGGACCCTACTGTCTAGGGTGCGCGCTAAAAGAACACAACAAGAATGTTTATGTGTAAAGCTAAGAGAAGAAACAAACAAACAAAAAGCCCCACTGGAATAAAAAGCACATGATTAATCCAAAAGAAGACCAAAAAGGTGGGAATAAAGTAACGAAGAACACATGAGGTACCTAGAAAACAATCGCATGAAGTTTAAGTCCAGTTAAATTTAAGTGCCATGGGAAGCTCTTGGAGGGTTTTCCGCAGGGGCATGATTTAATCACGAAGTAAGAGCTGTGAAAGGTGGAGTCTTAACCCCCTCACAACTACCCACAGAGTGCTCAGCTAAGTGTTGAGCACACAGAGGGCAATCAGTGAAGACTTACTGATACTTAGTGATATGGCCACACTGCTTCTCCCATTGCTGAATGGGAGGTCATTCAGGAGGACCTGGAGGACCTGGTCATCATACCCAGGTCCCCACCTCCGGGAAGTCCTCCAGTGCCTCTCTCATCTGCTGTTTGGGCAAGCAAGGTAAAAGGAGGTGAATGGGCAGAGCAGTCCCCCTGCCCCTTCTCACTCTGATTAAGTCCTTAAATCTCATTGATTTAAGGACTATGGACTATGGCAGCTTCCAAAGTTCAGCAAACTTGACTGTGCGGCTGAATCACCTGGAGTGGTTTTCAAACATTTCTGACCATGGTATCCAGGAATATGCTGTTCCCAACAACTAAGCTGGCACTGATCCGCGCGGGGCTCTGGCAACAGCTGCTATGGTGTAGGACCGGCATGGGTGGTCTCCCTTTCCCCAGGCAACTTCCTGATCTTTGCCAGTATGCAAGATTTCAAGATCAAATAGAAGTAACATTGCGTGAAGTTCTAACATTTTCATCCTAAATTTTTTTTTCTTATCCCTCAATGCTCGTCTCAAAAGTCTCAATGTTTTTAAAGCCTCCCTGGGGAAAATTAATCCCTTGTAAACGTATCATTTTTATATTCATTCGTTTATACAGTAATTATGTCTGAATGCCTCCTATTTTGTGCCTTAGGGATAGAACTGTGGGTTAGGAGAGCCAGACTAGGCTGTCTGGGTTTCATAATCTACTCCACCATTTGTCTACTGCTGGGTTATTCTGGGTTCTAGGAGAACCCATCTCTGGGGATGCCTGGCTGGCTCAGTTGGAAGAACATGTGACTTTTGATCTTGGGATCATGAGTTTGAGCCCCACATTGGACACAGAGATTACTTAAATAAATAAAAAATTTTAAAAAAGTATTCTTTCTTCTTTTTCCCTCTTCCATGGCTAACTCTAGGATTAGAATTACTAGGATGAGGAATTAGAATTAGAATTAGAATTAGAATTAAAATTAGAATTCTAGGATTGGAATTACTAGGATGAAAGCCTCCCAGGAACGGGTCTGCTTTAGCTTCTCTGCCGTGCTCAGTCATTAGCTGGGAGTAACCCTGGGGGAATGTGGTTTCTGAGCGAACGCGGTGGATTTCAGAGCACAGCAGCTGGGAAAACTGGTCACTTGCACTCCCACCTTTGGAGGCTTGAGAGGCAAATTTTCATGACCACCAAGTTCTACACTTTGGGTCCCACAGATTGATTTCTCTACGTTATTTGGTGAACACATACTCCATAGTTTCAAAGGATCTCTCTCTCTGAGGGGAAAATCTCCAATGAGGGAGATTAGTGGGATGCACTAACATCTATCATTGCAAATGATCTCAGAGCTGCAACTAGTAGTCGCCCTCTTCTTCCCCCATTCTGAATTTCTTTCACCCTCAGCTAGCATCTCAGAGGTCTTAGTGGATTACCTGGTAATGCGACCCAACCCTTCACTCCTGGGTCGGCGGTGGTGTCTGAACTTGGTCATCACAGCCTTGTCAGTCTGGTGTGGTATTGTTGCACATGTCTCTTTACAGTTACAGAGGGTCAAAGGGGAACCAGAAGGCACCCAAGTGAACCACCTGGGTATTTCTCCCCCCTCCCCCCCAATTATGTACAAGTAGTCCTACTTCCTCCTGTTGATCAGGGTTAGTCTCCACTGCCAGTACGGTGATTCTTTTCACCTGTGGTCCCTGGGCACAAGGACCCGAAGTAGCAGTCATAACTTGTAGTTCAGGAGCACCTTTGCTGTGTCCTCTGGCAAGGTGCACCCCCTGTAGGAACCCAGGAACTTCAACCACATGGAACCCAGAGTTGCTGGGACGGGAAGCACAGAATTACCCAGGTCATCAAGAGTGATGGTAAATGGGGTCACTCTTGTTTCCCCATATTGGTTCCTGGACCCATGTATTCCCTCTGTTGGGGTTATAGCACCATATAGAGGTCTCTTATTTAATACTGCATCCTGAAGAATGGCACCCATTCTTTGAGTGTTTCTTCTCAGCTAGTGCTTCAGCTGTGCCTTTAGGTCATTACCAGTATTCCATCAGCTGGCTGCTTCCGGATGGTGTAGTACAGGTATAACCAGCAGATCCCATGGTCATGGTCACGGGCTCACTTCGGCAATCCCTTCACTGTAAAGTGCGTCCCCTGTGTGAGATGTTACACCATGTGGCAATCTGTGCCTCAATCAGGCATTCTGCTGGCTGAAGCTCTGAGAGCAAGAAAGGCAAATCCAAACCCAAAATAGGTTATCTAGCCATGTGAGGATGAATTGCTGGTCTTTTCGGAATCAGGGAGCACATTGTAGCTGACTTAACAGCACAAAGCTGCTTGATCTTCTCTAGGAATAGAGCCTATCAGAGACCCAGTGTTGATCTCTATTCCTGACAGGGTGGACATTCAGAGGCAGCCATGGTAAGCGGGAGTCCACTCTTCCATATGGACTTTGGGTCCATATGTTGCCTCCATCTCTGTCCCCATGGCCACTCTGTTCATGTGTCCAGCCTACCAAGCCTGCAGGGGCTGAAGACTGCCTGATGGGAACTGACCCAGTCATTTTGCCTGCTTGGTTCTTCAGTGCCTCTTCCATGGTGGAGGCTTTCTGGTGGGCACTTTCATCTGATAAAAATTACGTGTTGTGCCTTCTTCCATATAATTCATCCACATCCACTAGCCACCGAACCCTGCCCAGGAACCTGCACATCATCTCACCTTGGACCACCTGTCCTTCCATACAGAGTGGAAACCCAAGGGGAGAGTTTGCAGCTACCCTCCTTAGGAATATCTTTCACCCTGCCTCTTTCAGGGTCACACTTGCATCCTTCCGGTCTTTAATGGTGGCACTAATCGCCACCATTCTCCAACCCCCAATAAGACATTGCCAGTGATGCAAGCAGTTTCCAAGGTTCACATTTAGCTTTTCATATTACAATGCTTTTTTTTTTTTTTTTTAAGATCTTCCTTATTTATTTACCAGAGACAGAGAGAGAGGGCATAAGCAGGGGGAATGTTAGGCTGAGGCAGAGGGAGAAGCAGGCTCCCTGCCAAGCAAGGAGCTCGGGGCTCATGGGGCTCAATCCCAGGACCCCGGGATCATGATCTGAGCCAAAGGCAGATGCTCAACCAACTGAGCCACCCAGGCGCCCCTCCTGTCACAACTCTTAACCGCACAGGCCAGAAACACAATGTGGTATTATTCTAGATTTCCAGTTATATATTTGGGGACTGGGAAATGATCATTAGATATGCCCACATATCTAGTGGGGCCACTACGAGCCATACCTTAGCCAGGAGTCCATTTATTACTGACCCCTAGAGGCCAGGAGGCCAGATGCTTTTGGTATCTGAGTGTCAGTGTCAACTCAGACCAAGTGTCCTTGGTTATTTCCCTTTTGTCAGTGTACGGTCACCCAAGTAGATGGCCATGAATCTTTGGGGGAAGAACAGAGGGAATCATTGTTGACGTATATATCTGTCACAGTGTTGCAGGGTCTCTGTTTCTAGGCTTCCTTCCAGCTCCTGATTCATCAATGGGTTTTGGATCTGAAAATTGGCTCAGGTCTAGAAACTGAGCATGGGAGCATGACTTACTGGGGATGGCCACCCTTAGCCTCCTGCTCCTTCATTCTTCTGGGGTTTTTTGTTTTTTGTTTGGTTATGGATGTTAAAAATCACCCTTGTTGACTGAGTCTATTTTGCCCCTAAGGACGCTATCTTTTTTTTT